>VKOC01017623.1:0-90359 GCA_009364415.1 Spea multiplicata | reverse complement strand
CTCAGTATATAGTGATAAGTATAATGCTGTACCACCGTCAATGTCTGTCCCAATATATAATGATAACAGTGATGCTGTACCACCTTCAGTGTCTGCGCCGGAATATAACAGCAGAAGCTATGCAGTTTTAAAGTGTGTGTGGGGGGGTTGCCACATACAGGATCCGCCCCAGATGCCAAATACTCTAGGTACGCCCCTGGATAGGCATAAAGCTAACCTAAGCTGACACCAAGGACTGATTATTATTAATATTTTTATTATTATCTTTTATTTATATAGAACCAACAATTTACACAGCGCTTCTTACAATACATATATCCAAGGGGTATGTTAGGACTAGATTTGATAGACTACGACAAACCGATACATTAGGTAGAGAGATCCCTGCTTACAATCTTGAGGGAATGGGGTGAGGACAAACATAAGGAACAGAGAAAGGGTGAGAGGTAGTGTGGTGGTTGTATCAGTGACAGGGATGTTCTAGCAACTAAGATGGTATGCTTCTCTGAAGAGGTGGGGTTTAAAACCATGCAAACCAGAAGAGTGTTGTAATAGTCAAGACAGGAAATGATAAGGGAATGAACCAGAGTTTTGTGGATACTTGGGTGAGGAATGGGCAGATGCGAGAGATGTTTCTAGGTGCAAAAATTAGCAAAAATGGGCAGATCTTATCTTCTGTTCAAAATCTCTGTTGAAATTGCCTTCAACATATTTCAAAATATAAATATTAATTTAAAAGGTTTGCTACCAGTGGTGAATGCATACATTAATTGAAAGGACCATCCCACTTACTGGGGAGAACATGATTGATGTGTCCCCTCCACCAACTCAGAACCCAAATCAGCTGCCTAATTTTCCTTTATGGAAGGGCCAATCATGTTGATTGTCACCGTGCCCTTTGGGAATTAACTGTGAAATAGCTTCAGTGCCAATGCTGAATGTTAACCAACATGTATTTGTTACCTTTATCTATTTCCCTGTAAATGTAGACAAGTCCCATTCCTTATTGTTTTCCATGTGCTAAGATAAATAGTTTATTATGGCAGATTTCCAATTATTGCAGCTAACAAATTACAAGGAGTAGGAGGCTTGAATGTGTTCCAGTTTTAATGGGACAAATATGTAAGTTTTGCTGCAAACATTAGCAAATTATTATTTGAAGCTATTTCACATTTTCATCATTCTTATTCATTAGCTATACCAGAAGGGATTTGGATTTTCCTTTTTATGATGTTTAAATGATTCAATCTTTTGTTACATATGAAAGGAGGAAGGAATCGTGTTAATATGGCATGAAAAATAAGTTACCTTTTTTGATCAGGATTGAACATAATGAATAGAACAGGGAGCATTTTACTGAAACATTTAAATTTTTTACGCTTCAGAAAAAAAATGCTTGACATACCAATGTTCCCAGACTAAAAATAACATTAATAATTTAATATTGCATAATAATATAAAACATTTATTTTTAATATAATGAAATTATAAAGGGGGAACAAAACTTTATACACATACTCCTTTTACTGAATCTACATATTTTTACTAATTGTCTCTTGAAGGGTTCCCTTAGAATCCTTAAACCTAAAAGAAAATTATATTTCAATAGTAACTTGGTCTTGTGCTTTAGTAAAAAAAAGTATAAAAATGGGTATTTAACATAGTCAATAACAATATAAAATCCCTATAATCCATCTTTTTTATACTAGCTTTAAGTAATACGGTATATCAATGGTTTAATGTGGGAGGAATTAATTGTCTAAATTACAGGAGACAAATACCCTGTGCAGATTTTGCTTCTTTGAATGTTATGCATTGGCGTAATATAAATATCATTTTTTGGTAAATGTCCCCAGAATATCCCATATAGTGATTGAAACACATCTGTAGAAAATATTTTAAAATCTATAGTCGGTACCACTGCTACTACAGGAAGCATGGATTCAGCAGGATAGTACTGAACCTTCATCCTTCTCTGTATGGTACACGATAAATTTATCTTATCCATGACAATTATTGCTATTACATTTGTTACAAACTTATATGATCATTTCCCCTGGCCTTTGGCCCCGAATGACGGTACGTAAAAGCAAAATTTATTAACATTGAACTTGGTAATGTGATTATTCTGTATTCTATTTTGTGCATTGCCACGCTTTCTATTTTAATGTGGTGGTAATACGATACAAAATAAATCAATAATTGACGCAGATGAACATTTTGCTTTATATGATTCTCTGTCTGGCTCTCTGTCCACGATAATGTAAATGCAATCAACGTTCATCTTCGAGATACATTGTCGCAATGTGATTTTAATTCCTGGCTGTGTGCCCAGTTAATTAAACTAACGGTATATACGGTATCAGCATTCAGTTTGGAAGAATTTATTTAAATCTTAATGCCGCATCTTCTGTATTTTTCACTGTCCAAGATAACTGCAGGGTCTCTCAGTATTAAAGAAATCGCCATTGGCCGTAAAAAGGCTTGCATAAGATGATATGCAATATGAACAGAATCAGTAAAAAACATATAGACTGTGAAATTGTGTTTTGCTCATTTGAATTGTAAAAATATGGAAACAATATTAAACAAATATTATATTAACTTTAGCAACACTAAAGTAAGACAGCTCCTATGTTTTGTAAATAATGTTGATTAAGATAATTGTGAATATTCGTACAAAGACGCACACTTGGTATGTTTAAGGAGGCAATGTGGTACCATATAAATAATTTCATAGTTGAAGAAACATGTCAGTCCATCTACAGTAGTTCACCCTTTCCTAAATAATACAGGTTCTGGCCACATGTTCTCATATAAGCATAGACAGATCAGTCACAGCTCTCTCCTCTTTCAAGTATATCTACTAGTGGTAATGATATGGCTGCACCTGTATGGAAAATCTGTAATGTTTGGGAAATTTTAAAAAGGTTAACAATATACAGTCAGAATATTATTTCCGCAACTGAAATTAAGGCATGAAAAATTACCGGTAATAGAAATATATTAAAAAAGGTCTACCAGTCACAAGTTACCCCTGTGATCAAGGAAATATCAAGTAATCTGCTTTGGGGCGGATGGGATCCATATGTATTAACATTATGGTTTGATAAGAAAACAGTGTCAAAACATATTACAATGGCAACAATATCAGTTGTTTTAGAACACAGATATAGAATATATACAGAGAAGATCTATATGAGTACTTTAAGTGCAACAATCAGTCAGGTATTTATGTGTATGGAATCACAAGAACAGGCTCCATAGATGCCTGGGAAATAGCCGTGGCTTCATTATCAGCCACAGAAAAACATAATTTGAACTACTGGTTTATAGAAGTGTGATACATTTTAAAGGACCAACACACACACACATATATTTATATATTATATATATATATATAGATATATAATATCTATCTATATATATAAAATCTATATATATGTATATATATATATATATATAGATATAATAAATATAATTAAATGTAAAGCCCACAAACCTATATGACCCCTAAAGTCCTTTCTTCAGCTTTTATTTTATTCTGAAATTACTAAACATCCCTTTTAACCCCTTATATGTCTGAAAGAAGGCAATGATGCGATGTAGACCAATAGGTACAATTAACACAGCGGAAATGATGCCCTAGAGTTATATTTTTTACAGAGTCAGTGAAGTAAACTCCTGTTGCTTCTCTGGCCCCTGATCCCCAGCTATTTGAAGAGCTTTTAACAGAGCAACGCTGCTTAGTTACTCTCTAGGCAGCTGCTTTCTAACACGGGTCAGGCAATAGCACCAGGGTTAGTGTTTGAATGCTCTAGTTATTTTTCTCTTTATGGCTGTAGACACTGTACATAGAAATTATGTCCAGAGGCTTTATCCGCTTTATTTGTTTCATTGTAGTGAACCGCAAGAAAACATGAATAAAACAATAACTAAATGATCATCAGATATCTAGTATCAAACCTAGAAAGCTTGCACGCTTCCCTACATTAATAATAAAGCAAAGTTATATAACAGTCAATGGGTGTATATATACATATTTTATACCACATTCTCCTATTAGAATGTTGAAATGTTTAATTTAAACGTTGATTAAAGACTAATACAACACCTGAAAGGATAAATTATTCAGGTATTTGCCTGTGGACTAAACAATCACTCCTGTTTTAATATGGCTGCCATGCATTTACCTCATGAGTTTATGTGCCAGTATGTGTAAGAAGGGGATATTCTCAACTGATATCCATAGTTTCTCCAGATTTTAAGTTTACTGAGTCAAAGTTTCTGCAAAATAAATATCAAAATTTAATTGGGAAAAATGCTCCTGAATCTGATGAAACAGGCTGTTCCAGAATGTATTGTATGTCATCAGAATTTACCGTAATCATATTTGTATTTTTACAAATGACTTGGCTACTGATATATTCTAGAAAAGTTAACATTATAACTAGATATTTTCTTTTAATCAAAACAGCATTTGATTGTTGTGCGGCCTACCTCAGGTCTGGTCGGCATTTGTCCTTTTTTATTTAAATCCTAAAAGAGCTGGAGTACAACATGAAGGTAAAAGCTCCTGGCTTTTGGGGGGAAGATAGTCTTGTCAAGAATGGGGTTAAGAGGTCGGGAAATATTATTTTCCAATTAAGAGCTTATCTCTGTAACTAATTTGAACAATGAAATTAAGTAACCAATAGGAAACTCCACATGGATTAGGAATATTTGTTCACATTTTTCCTGTGTGTTGCCTTTTATTCAGTAGATCGCTACATCAACAGGAATATCTTTAATTTCAAGACATTATCTCCTAAGCACCTTGCAACAAATAAAAACATTTACAACGGTTACTGAATCTTGTCAATTACTACATCAGATGCGAGGAGCATTAGACGTAACTCAATTAGGGCACATCCTGAAATAGATTCCTTACTGCTTTATCACCTCTGTTCCCTCAACTCTGTTTAGTATTTTTATGGAAAAACATGCTGTAGGTCTTGCTTTATGAGACATGAATACAGGAAGCAACTCGCCCATATCCCACAGAACTTACTTTAACAATGTTGTAGACGGTGTTGTAGATAGAAGTTGTTCCACCTGTTCTGCTGAGTTTACCACCTCTGTAACTAAATGTAGCTTTGGAAATGGCGTTCCTGGGGCTGTTGAATAGCCAGATCATTCCCAGAAATATTTCTTTAATAAAAGCTTCAGCACATTACATGATTAACAATATGCAGCTAGTTGAGAATCAAAGGGTTGTCATTAACAACTTGATGAAGGAGAAACAATGACATCAGGAAGATGTTTTTTGTCTCCCTCTATAAGGGTCAAGAAGGCTGTGTAGGTCTGTGGCAAAATAACTAAACTGGTTAACCTTGAAGGTCATATATATATATATATATATATAATATTATATATATATATATATATATATAAAAGAATACACCCATTATTTAAATGATATGCTAAAAAAATTGTTATTTTTTAACATCTCACTTCAATCTCTCTCGACCTCTCCCTTTAGTATCAGGGCACACCAGATGTTACTGGGATAAGAGTCTCTGAATAATGTCTGACAGCTATATCTGTCTTGCTGTATCAATCCATGAATTATTTTTAATTAAAGCAAAGGTACGTTTCAACTCTTAGAAGTATTGATTGCGTCAACAGGGAAATTAAATGCCAATTGAACACAAAACAACCCAACTTTATTAACTATAAATACCACCGAACTGTAAATACAGACGGATATTCCATTTTATATTTTGTAATTATAATTGAATAATCAATATGGTGTAACCTTTTGCCTGTAGGAAGAGTGTTTTCTCACTAGAGAAACATCTACAAAAATAGTAGCTTGTGAAAGATAAACTCATGCGAGGTTACACGTTTTGGTTAACATATATTATTTATGCCTAGTTCCTCATCTGGAGAAATATATTTTGTATGTAGCGTTGTGTACTCTTTTGGCAGATGACAATATTTGGTTAACCTGAGGCCTGGTTAGACGAGACTACGAGAGGGTAGTAGAATCTGGTAGGTTGCAAGAGAGTAATGTAAAAGTCCATGTAAATAACCCATTTGATAAATTGCCGAAGGAAAATGTCTTAATCAGTCAAGCCTGGCATCTTCTTAATGCTGTCACCTGTACGCTATGTGTTTCTACTTGCATTTTGTACAGCAGTTGCCTGTCTTATTCAGTGATTAATAGCTTTGCAGGTTTATGGTTGGTGATATGGTGATTATCTGTCATGAAGAAATAATAAAAATATAATAATAATAATCAGAATAGCCATCCATGTACCTGCTTGGGTGAGCCTTCCATGTACCTGCTTGGGTGAGCCTTCAGTCCTTACACTTAAATGACAAATGTAATGCAACACATACTAAACAACACATAATTTTCTTCTTAATATTCTGTCTCTTACTTTACTTGTAACATATTTTTATAGCAAACTCTGTCTTATTTTTGATCCTCTGCCTGGAAAAATAGCAAAAACAAAGTCTTTGCAATTTACATTTTAAAAATAGGCCCTTATCATATTACATGAATGTATGACAATCTTTATTTATATGTTAGTAATTTGATAAGCCACACATTTCATTTAAATGTGGCATTTAGAAGGGTGGAGCTGTTTTATAAAATATAACCACAGTGTAATATTTCCAAGTGCCTTTGTTTTATTCTTACTTCTTGTTTGTGAGTCTTACCATCCCACCCAGTCCAGGGGGACCTCTAAGATTCATAGCTCTATGTGCCAGGTGTACATCTTGTGTGGCCATCTTTATCTTGGAAACTCAATGAATACGTAACTTGCAAACATGGGTATTTGTGCAATCCCCCCCCCCAAAAACCCCCAAAGTAAAACATCACATTTATAAAGATTAAAAATTATATGTTGAAACATGGCTTTGATCCATCTTAAAGGTGACTTCTTTTCTGACCTTACTAAAGCTTCTGTTCTGTAACTAGATATTTTTCCAAAATGATTTATGGATGACAAATACCTTACATTCTATACAATATAAGATTGTAAGCTTATGAGCAGGGGCCTCTTTACCTAATGTCAGTTTGTCGTAGTCTGTCAATTCTAGTTTTGTAAGATGCGCTTTGTAAATTGGTCACTATTTAAATAAAACATTATAATAATAATAATAATAATAATACAAACCATAAGTCCATTGTACCCAATTACTACAGGCAGGGAAATTGTAATACAGTCATAGTCATATGGCATTTTCCTGGAGAATGGACTGGAATGGACTTTTAGACAGTTCAGAAATGAAAAACGCATTTTTTTATCATTAAGACTATCAGATAGACAGACTATCCTTATTTGGTTAGAGTTCTGGCTACTGACTTAACTAAAACCTGGGTAATCCACAGCAGTGCAACATTAGATCTAGAAATACCCCTCTAAACTCGTATTTACTGGTTTTATGGGAAACTCTGCTCCTCTTCCTCCTCCTGCTGCTGATTCCTTCTCATACTGTTGGTTCTCATGGCCAATAGCAGGGATATGGTTTGCTATGCACCAAACATATTTTAACACATCTAATAAATCATATTTTAAAACTGGGTGGGCTGTGTGGGAGACATTCTGATTAATGTTGAAAATCTGCAAATACACTTTGCCACAAAACACAGCAGATGTTTCTATTATTAAAACTCTCATTTTGCAATTACAATTTGATTTTTCCAATGGGAAACACATTAGGAGATTTTCAGGTGTGTGGTAAACACTGCAGATGCCCTTCTGTTGTACACTAATCCTAACCATTTATGTAGACGCATATTTTTCATTTGAAATGCATGATTCTTGTTAACGTAAACACAAGCAGATATTATAGAAATACAGATAATAAAATTGCATATACGTATTTTCCCATGTTTGAGTTAGAGCTCCAGTGTGAAATTAAAAGTTGTAATTTCATTCACTTAATATTATTGTTATTATTGTTATTTATACAGCGCCAACAATTTAAGCAGCACTTCTTACAATACATATATTCAAGGGGTATGACAAGACAAGCACTAGTATTCCTAGTGTTTTACAAATTTGTATCTTAAAATGTATGCATGCTGTAAAAAGAGAAAACATGGAAAAATAAATCTAAAAGCTATGTATTTATATTGATAAATACCTGATGTCAAACCTTCTTTCATCAGTGTTAACATTATAGGGAGATCTGATATATTTTCCTATACCTTTCTTTTCTCTTGTGTCATTCTTGAGGGGTACAATCCAAGTCACTGTAAAACCCCTATGGTGAATGTGGCCCTCCGGTCTCAAGTCGCCAAAAGGCTTCTTGGTGTACAAGTTGAAGCTGACATTAATGACATCTGCTACTAATGACCTCTGGTATTAATGACCTATGTTAATATTACTAGGCATATGAAAAACATTTGTTTTTATAGCCCTGTGCCATGAAATGTTGTAAGATGAAAACCATTTCATTGCCAGTTATACGATTGTCTCCTTCATTGACAAGCAGGAGGCATTTTGCCAATAATATAGGTTTAGCGCAAACTACTTTTTGTATCCAGTATTTATCTTTTCACTCGCATGGAACATTACCAATCATTCTGGAAACAAATTGATTATCCATGTTCCTGTTACATTGCTTTGTAGACTTTTTTTTTAGATTTATCAAAACAATTTTTTAAAATGATTCCAAAAGACAGATGGTTTATTTAGGACAGAAAAGCAGACCAGTGTGACCTCTTTGTGAAATAATGTTCCTTATTCTTTTATCTGTGCTCCACATCTTGTCTTAATAAAACAGCTGCTCAAAGTGCCGGACTAAAGGGAAAGCATGCTTGTCTAATATATTATTAGAGCTTTTTCTGTAGTAGATGTAATGTGTTGACTTTTTGGTACTCTTAGGCATGGATTTTAGAAAATCAACTTTATCTTCTATTTTGCTACAAGATGTTCTTAGAACAGACTGAGATATTGCCACTGTTCTTTTAGTGTTTTGTGCCTTGCATTTGCTACATATCTTTATAGTAAAGTATTAAATATTCAGTTTACAGAAATGCTCTTATAACTTGATGGTAGTCAAGATTGCCATTTTTGACTCAGAATATGCTAAACAAGAAGTAAAAATGTATAATTGCATCTTTTTCTTTAGCTTATTTAAAAACAAAATCATTTAACTATTTTTAAAAAGTCCAATGCAAACTACATGTGGCACAACTTTATTACTTTATCTATTACCAAGCATTTGGTCTTTAGAAGAATTAAATACGTTTGAACTTTGCAGCCAAATAGGCTTTATTTTTCCATATGGAAGTAATGAAGTTTACAAATTAAGAAATTGGAGATTCCTGTGGTGTTTCAATAAGTAAACTAACATTTTAAGATATAGCCAAGATTCTAAGATTTTAAGATTATAGCCAACCTACAACAATGCATAAATGGGGCATGTAAGATATTTATTGTTTCTGAAAGCCATGACCAATTTTGTCAAATTGACTCTGAAACTCCATCCCTGTCCATTCATCTATACAGATTCAATGAGCTAAACACAAGTTTTTCTTAGCACAGCTCTAGAAAGGTGTTACATAAAGCTTGCTGGTGTCGTTGTCATAAAATCAATGGAAGGAGCATAATCAGAAGTAACTCGCAGATGAACTTTCATGCTCAGTTAAACTAGAGAAACATATTATTTTAAACAAAAGCCAATTTGCTTTCCATGGAGAGTGTGCTCATGGCTTGTCCTAATAGGAAACGACTGCAGATCAATGTTTTTAAATGAAAAAGTTCTCCTTTGCTGTAACTAGGTTCCTAGCATTGTTCTTTGAAGATTAGTATTACCATCTTGGAGACTTTCCAGAAATGTATTTGTTTCATTTCGAAAAAGTCTGTTACACAATCACATTTACAGTTGTATGGGTACACATTGTTTCAGTTTTTCTCATTTATTTTTGTTGGTCATAAGATATTACATTTTTTGTTTTCCTGCTTTGGACAATTTTAGATTCATTATATTACATTTACCTGTTTGTGTTTAGGGATTGAATAAATAATTTGTTACAAATAATATATTTTAAAGATAAGGGCGAAATAACTATATAAATTTGAACACAAAACATTATTTATCTTAAAATCAACTTAGGCTTGACCAGATGGGGCAACCCTTATTGGGGTCAGTCTGGAAGCCTCCTTTATATGGTCAATGGCTACAGAAATGTATGGCTGGCTTAGGGGTATATGGCATAGTATAACAGGACCATGTACTGTATGTATGAAATATCAAGATCCTGAGAGGGAGTGGATGGTAATGGAGGAGGTGTGTGATTTCTTCTTCAGTGCTGGAGTGCAAATTTTCTATCACCCATTAAGATTTATCACTGATGAAGTGTAAGGTAATACAACAGCAGCTGCAGAAATTGTATATAAAATAGTTTAGAAATATTGGATTGTAAACTCATATAGAATATACAGAAAGGGGTGCACAACTTAAAAACCATAAAAGGCATATACATTCAGATTCTCGGGTTGCTGCGAGAATAATGACCAATGACACAAAATAAAGCAAAAATTCAGCGAATACTATAAAAAAAAATATTGTGTATTCGGTCAGCCAATACGGCCATATATTGCTTAGCTGTAGTTGTTGTGTATGCCTGAGACGTATGATGTGCGTGTCATTTGGAATGCTGTGTGTAATAGGCTGAGAGGGATATGTGTGAGTTTGAGTTTGCAGCCAATGCTGCTGAGAGTGGTCAGTGGTAGTCAAGGTGGTAAAAGCATGATGATGGGGTTGTGAACATAAAACAATTGTTGGGCTATGACTCCACAAATATATGCCTCACAATAAAGGCACTATGACATTTTGGCTGGTCTTTAATTATCCCCATGGCTAGTTTGAATTCCCATTGTGGGCCAGGGCTTGACTGATCCACCCAGGATTCATTGATCCACTAGCTTCTCAAAGCACTGTGTTTTTCTGCATTTAGTACAGTTTGATATTAAGTAAGAGGTGAGTTCCTTCTCACCTTCCTAGACAGTTCACAATACAGTATACATTGACCTTACCAGGATGCCATTTAATGCAAAACTGCGAACCATGGATACATTAAATATAACAAATATCAAATATCTCAGAGCATGGAGCATGCAGTTGTATCAATTTGAAATGTTATTTTTTTTCTCACAGGCACCGAATCATGATCAGCACTTCATTTATTAATTTACATTACTTTGTGTTTCTTAGACTCGTCGACTGTACATAGAAGCTGTAAACAATAGTAATCAAGTCCACCTGTACTGTGCATTTCTGGATTTCAGGTAAATAACTCTTACTATGGCATGCCCCTGTTCCAGTATATATATATACACACACACACATACTATATGGACAAAAGTATTGGGACACCTGACCATTACACCAATGTATGACATTGCATTTTAAATATATCAACATTAATATGTAGTTGGTCTCCCCCTTTGCAGCTTTAACAGCTTCCACTCTTCTGGAGAAGATGTTGGAGTGTTTCTGTGGGAATTTTTGCCCATTCATCCAGTAGAGCATTTATGAGGTCAGTCAAGTGCAGGCCAAGTTCTTCCACACCAAACTCATCCAGCCATGTCTTTATAGACCTTGAAATGTGCACTGGGGCACAGTCATGCTGGAATAGAAAAGGGCCTTCCTCAAACCTTTCCCACAAAGTTGGAAGCATAGCGTAGGAAAAGTGTCTTGGTCTTCATGCAATTTGCTTAAAGTCCCTGTTGGTGTAATGGTGAGACGTCCCAATACTTTTATCCATAGATTCCATTCATTGAAAGGGGATATAAAATTTTATGTTAAGCAGAGACACAACAAAATAAATATAGAAATATTTAGAATAAGCCTTTAATAAATTACATTATATTAAAAAGATTTAGTCTCAGTGCTGAAGTATTCATCGTTAAGTTTAGTAATTCTCAAATTTCCAATGCTTCTTTCAGTTCTGGGTCTGGAATCTGGTCCAATGAAGGATGTGTCCGTGTTGATGGCAACCTAAACTACTCTGTGTGCCGCTGCAATCATCTTACTAATTTTGCCATTCTTATGCAAGTGGTACCAGTGGAGGTAAGAGCAATGACACTAAACAATGAGAGTTCCTTAATACCTATGATCCAGTGGTATTGATCATTGATTATCATGGTTTTACCTGTGATGATGTGGGATAATCTTTAAACATATTGTGTCATTTTTTACTTCATTAGCATGTACTATATTAAACACGAGTTCCTGTTAAGTGAGCACCACAGACCCATGACCTTGTTAAATGCATTATGGGTTCCATTTTGTACCAGTGTATTTTACTGCATGTAAACTGGTCAGTCATTCTTCAGTTATTTCAGTTAGAACATAAGACTTCTGTCGATTAAACTCCTCCCCCAACTGTCAATGCTAGACACCGAGTGCATTCGTCAGTATACTTCTTGCACATACTCAGTAGAAGTCCTCTTCCCATGGGAGCTGAGCTGGCAGTATCAGCAATCAATCCCATGTATACTATATGAACAATGATGTTATGCTAGAATATATGCAATTGGCTGCTGTTTCTTTTACTTGCACAAGAATGGTAATAAGCATGTGCAAGAAGTGTACATAATAATGGATCCTGGTTTCAGTAGAGGCAGCCAATAACCAAAGAACATATTCATAAATTAACATCCAGTAAAATGCATTGTAGTCCATGCAAAAACACTAAGTGACATGACATGAAAAGACTCATACCTCTCAAACCTATCTCTTGTCTAAAATGTTATTTATTGATACATACAGATGACAATACCTCAGCATAGCAAGTCCTCTAGATAAGACACAGTATGGCATACTCAAATAGCGTCTCAGCAATTGGGAAAAGTGTTTTATTTTCACAAGAGGTTGTATGCTTCATGGAATCAGCTCTTCTTTTTGTACACCTGTTGAATCACACTAATTAGCTAATCCCAGCAAGGTAACAATCACTTTGGTCAATATTTTTAATGCTTATAATGACAATGCCCTTATACCACTGGTGAGGTTTTCTGTAAAAAAGCAATGTTAGATTAAAGAAGATTGGTTCTACCAATGGAATAAAACCAGGGTATGCAATGTGCAACATGGGCATCTCCAGGTAAGGGTCCATCATTTTGTTTCTGCCCAAACTATTAAGTCATTGACAGAAAAAGTATGCCAAAAGAGAGGTGCTGAGCATAACGAGGCAGGCCTCTGCACATATGAAAAACTAACCTTTGGTTAAATAACATTGTGCCAAATTGTTAAGCATTCTTTTCTGGATTCAGTGGTCAAATTTCATGACTCAAGATGTATACGTGGTGGAAACCGTTTTGTTTGGTACTTTCTGGCAGCACATATATTGTTTGGACTGCGTGGAAGATCAAAAATGAGATTGTGAAAATCTTCTCACGAAACAAATCTCATTTTATAAAGTCATTTCCAATTATATATTTTTAAGCCCAAACTTTTGAGAAGCCATGGAAAAGTAACATAGAAATCAGCCTTTAGTTTCTTGTAAAGCTTTTTTATAGTTATCATGACATATGATCTTTTGTAAAGCTTTTCTTCCTTTGATTTTTCAAGATTCCTCCTCAAGTAGTCTAATGAGCACTGAAGGGTTATTTCTGGTGAACCAAATTTCAAGTGTCTGGTCCTCATTTCCACCTACTGTCAAATTTTAGGAGGAGGTCATCAGCTTTAAATATATTTCGTGACCCCATGGGGAAGGATTGACTGGTTTCTATGAAAATGTCAGTCATTTATGGTGGCATTCTTCCAAGCCTCAGAACAAGCTTACCAGAGTTATGTTTAAAGTGTAATATGTGAGTGTTAGAAAAACACAAGGCTTTCCATCAAATAGAACACCCCCGTGATTCAAAACCAGCAGGAACGTTTCTTGTTCTTGTTTAGGAATTTACAAAAAAGTGTATTCTTCGAAAATCATGGGTTATCGTGTAATCTGTGATGTCTGTTGTCTGTTTGATGACTACATCGTGCTATGAGATATCCGTTCCCCAGAACAAGCTAAAGGTCTTTGTGACTGGCTTTGCTAAACATATGTTGCTGGAGATCTCATTTGCATCAAAATATAGTTGTGCAACTGGAGATGAGATTTGGGTCCCTGAGAACAACCTGAATAAAAAATAGATCTTTAAAAATATTACCATGTCATGGGAACGAGTACTGCTTTTTGTTACTATGTTTAAAACATTTGCTAAATACACAGTAACTCAACTGTGCATGTTTCAGACAATAGTAAAGATATAAACATAACTAAAATATTACTATTTGCTTTACATAATGAAGTTTGTTCTCTGAAGAACAATGAAGCAAGTGTAGCAGTGACACAGATATTATAATAGGAGGTATGAAGGTAGCGGTATGACAAACTTAAGTGAGATATATCTTGGGCTGTGGTAGCTGCCCTCTTGTTTTAGCAAGATGCCAGCTCTTGCAAAACAACGGCTCTCAATATAAATAAATGAAAAGCAACCATTTATGTACTGCTTTAGCTTGCAATTTTAGTGTACAAAAATGCATAAATATATTGGAGGGAGCCAGGAGACTGCTGGAACCTTCTTGCCCAGGGGGCAAGTAAAGCGGAGCATCCTTCTCCCCATAAATAACACATATACTTATTGTAACTCACACACTTACTCATTTACCTTGCCCGGAGCCTGTCTTCATAGCTGCTCATTTGTATGACTTTTTGCACATTAATCATGTTGGATTCATGTACTGTGATTAAATATATGGTTTGCCAAGTCGAGACTTTTACATTGAGTGAAGTTTGCTATCGCATGAAGATTCACGGACAGTTTCTCTTTTGGTCACACAACCTTATTTATAGTTATACAATTTATTTATGTACCCCAAAAATTGCTGTTCGTATAAGCATAACTAGTGGAGTGAGCGATTCTCTTAATAGGATGTGCTGCTGTGGCCATGGAGTATAAAAAGGGCAAATGTTAACCTCACAAGAAACACTTATATGAAACACTATTACTTGAAATGCACTTTAATTAGCTAGAAGCCACATAAACTGATGGGTTTTTTTTAAACGCTACAACCTCAACTGGCTTGTAAAATCAGGAATAATTAAAATGAAGAATGCCCTAAATAAGGAACATTTATTTATGAGACCTAGAAACCATTAAGATATAATACTAATAAGGTTTAGTGCCTCCTATTGATAATCCATTCTAGCGTAATGCTCTTAAAAGCATAAAAGAATGATTTGTGTAACACCGCCAAGTAAACCCATTTTACTATACTATTCCTTGTTTAAAAGAAGTGAAATGTAATAAAAATGTCTTCCCGTGTTAGAAAATATGATCTTATGTTTCGCAAAAACAAATTAAACTACTGGAACACACAATGAGGCTACAATTAAGTTTCTAAAAATATATGAGAAGTTCGTTAACATGCCAAGCTTCTTTCAATTCACTCTAATTTAGTATTAAGGCTGATGTGCTATATTTGTTTCTTAATGTATATCAGGCACAAGTAGTATGAGGTCATGCATAAATAATTAAAAACACAAAAAAAACATAGTATGTAATTGCATCATTGCTGAATATGCCAAAATGATGTATTTTTGGCAATTTAGCCAAAATAAAGAATATAAATCTTAAATAATACAAAATTAGGTTTTTTCCCCCAATGGGAAGATGTGGTTCCATCACTAATTCAAACCATTTGTTACAGCAGATCAGGAACCTCGTAGGATATGGGATGGACTTTTTAGATGTTTACCCTATAGTTGGCACTTTATAATTTAATCACAGGGATTACAAAAAAAACATTATTGCCCTATGTATCAAAATGCGTGAGTTATAAGTTATTTGGGGGGATTAGTTCAGGGCTATCATTTAACTCACATCCAGAATTCAGAAAAGTCAACAATATTCTTTTTGTCATTGAAATTCCCATCAGAAGGTTTGGTATATTTGTATTTTTATAAATGTGGAAGTAGCATGCTTTATTTTAAGACTGACATGCAGGTGCTCTTGGTTTTTTTGTTGGGGGTAGAGATCACAAGTATAAATAAAAGTTTCAAATGGGAATGTTAACAAAAATAGAATTAGTTGCATAACTAAATAGAATAAACCGGCGTTTCAAGCCACTGCATGCCAATGAGGATGCTTCCATTCTGGTCTTTGCCTCCCTTGTGGAATATTAACTGTGTAACAGGCATGACAGATGTGTTTATTTCCCTAGTGAACAAACAGTTGGTATTCTCTGCTTTGATACATTTTCAGAAAAATGAATATGCCGAAATCTGATACTTTGTTGATTTTTTTTATAAAAAAAAAAAAAAACCCATCCTTGGTAACAGAATAGTTATGTGATCACCGTGAGAATTCCTTTCTCATTGTAATACATATATTTCCTACTAGTCATTTATCTTGCAAAACTTCATCCTCCCTGGTATTGATAAAGGTATCCCCTTTAGGCTCAGTATGCTAAGTATAATAAATAACCAGTTGGGGAAAGAGAAAGAAATTTCTATAATTCACATTAATGTTTTTTTTTTACTCCAAACGTGGAACACAATATTAAAAAATGTAACTTAAAAAACGTAATTTAAAAAACGTAATTTAATTGACGCAGTCATATTTAATTACTATAATTGTAATATTGTAAGTGAAAACTGGGAAAAGATTCTGGAAAATTATTAGAAAAATGTAATATAGAAAATGTGTATATACATATAGTGTGCAAAATGACATAAGGGATTATGAGCATGAGTCTGATATAATGGGCAAACAGCCTTATTAACACAATTTTTAGACTAATGATATCATATCATGATGCTTTTACCATATTTACGTTAATTTGCCCAGTAGTATTTCCAGTAAGTCCCATCATGCCTAGCCCAACCGATAGGCACTTCAACCACAAACCAGTTTTTTGTTTTCTCACCTTTCCTGGCCAAAGCCAGATAAAAGGCTTTGGGCCCTGAATAAATTATCCAAGAAGGGCCCCTCTTGCTTTATGGCCAACTAACTAAAACATAATGAGAAAAATGAAACATTTACTGCAATTAAAAAAAATACCATGATACCTATTGTGCGGTTATAAAAAATGCATACTTTTTCTCATTGTAAACAATGCATTCTACTACTCAGGCAATGAAATCTAAAAGCTACGTTTTTTATTCTACTTCTCTGGGTTACCTGTATTTTTCCCTTTTTTTTCTATGCTTTGTCTGTCTATATTTTGTCTATATTTTGTACACACATGTGCACACACACACATACATACACACACAATACTTACTGCATCCTCCACCTCCCTCTTGTAAGTTCCTTGTGGCCACTAGCTCCCTGTGCTGCGTGCCCACAAATGACATGACTCTTTGGCACGCAGTGTCAGTGAGAGAGAGTTGATGTGTCCAAGAACATGTTGCAGGATCGGATGAGCGCTTTGTGGGACAGGCAAGAGTTATTGGCCCCTCAGAACTCTAATGCCCTGGAGCTACTGCTGCAGGGCCTCTAGGAATGCCGGGGCCCTGCAGCAATTGCTTTGTGGGTGTCACGGTGAATCCGGCCCTTGTCCTGGCCCTTTGGCTGGCAGTGGAGGATTTTTTCATTTTTGTTTTCTCTGGTATTCTTGACGTACCTATCATTGAGCATTTTATCAGACTAATACAGTGATACACGTTGGAACATGGACTCTATCAGTCTTGAGACATAATTGTGGAAATAGGACAGCAGGCAGCAGAAGAGATACTCAGAAAATGCTCAGAGACAAGTGATGGTACCATGGAGATGATTGACTTATGGTGTCACTAATACCTACAAAGAAAATTACTACAGTGGTCAGGAATGGAATGCGATGTATAAAGGGCCTGACACATTAAGGCCAGTGGCCCAATGATAACGTGTATGCAGCTACAACTTCCATATAGCTTGTGTAGCTCTTCCACAGCTGGACTTAAAAGTTAGAGTGGTTTATGTGCTTCCCAGTTTCCTCTATCGACTTACGAGCAGCAACTAGAAATATTAGCCAATTGTGTATTTTGCATGTAATAGGTACATCCTCTGTAATTGCTCCAGTTTTACTTTGATTAACTAATAAATCTGTTTTAAATAGTGGGGAAGATATTTAAGACAAACAATGGATATGTTGTATAGTTCTGCGCCTTTCTTCTTTATTGCATTTGCAATACACCTTGTTTAGAAGGACAGAGGTTTCTAGTGATGAAGTGGTCTACGGTGCGTTGTAAACCAATTATAAACACTAAATTAAATTATGAATTGTAAAACTAATGTTCTGTGCAGTACTCACCTGCCCTTACAACTACTGAATGATCTCATGTAATAAGAAGGCTGATATTCTGTAAACTGCTTGATGTATCCTAAAACATCTGCTAAATCTTGCTTTGGCATTCATTTTTTATCCACGCCTTCCCATAGTACCTTATCAGGTGTTCAACATTCCCTAGTTTCAAGGGTGTTAAACATGATTTATATATATAATATTTTTCAACAAATTGTTTAAAATTACTGATATAAACCCCGTTTTTTAAATTTTCATACCAAAAGGTCACAAGATCCACATTTAGAAGCAACTGTGCTACTGTTTTTCAACTCATCGTCTTGAAATGTGCTGCAGTTTGACACTAAAAGGAAGTGCGAGTTTGCAGTAGTAAATATGCGAGTTGGACATTTTACTTAAGTCATCTGAGTTTGCTCCTGCAAATTCATCACCTCCGCTAAATATCCTTACGTCTCCCATCAGATCCATATACGCACATATGCAAGGACTTAAATAGTGGTGTATTGGTTAGGGCTGCCCTGGGCCTAACCTGTGACTTACCCCAATCGCCACTGTCCTCTATGCTTAGTACCAGGATATAATGTCATATTCTGACGCTCCACCTCTTAAGGACTGGGTAATGGTACTACGAATGTTTTGCCAGTCAGACACAGTCCTCCATTCTACTGGGGAGATCTCTTATGTCCCCAACCCGCCCATTGAACAGGGAGCTTGATTGCCCACCTCCTTATGCAGCAGAGTTGGTTACTGTCCTCCCCCCCAAACCTGCCACCATAGGCCTAGTTGGTTTTTAGTCCTTACTGGCTGTTTTTAGCACTTAATGGCTGCTCATAGTGTTTACCTTGCTATGCCGAGTATTTACTCAAAAATTACATAAAATTCCTACCCATGCATAAGTCAAAGTTCTTAAATAAACACCTACCCTTTTTCAGGGTATGTTGTATAATAAAGAAGCTATTTAATAATTATTTAATTAGAATTATTATTTTTTTGAGCATTTCTTGTCTTGGTGTCTTACCTAGTTATATACTCTGGTTGAAAAAGACACTAAGTCCAACAAACTCAACCCTTCAAACTACTGGCTGTCCTAGAAGGCAAAAAACAAGAAGACTTGTATCCTATATTGTCCCAGTGAGATACAGATTCCCTCTTGACTCCAAAGGCAATCCAGTTTTTTCATGGATCAGCAATATCTAAGCTAAAGTTAAATTGCTCTGAATGTCTGCGTTTACGGGAAAGGTTTCCAATCTTTTTTTTCCACAGTATTGACTGAACCCGGCAAAACCACAATAACTTGGGAGTGATTACAACGTCTTTACTGCTTTGATGGTAAAGCAATCCTTTTCCTTTTCTAACATAAAATCTATTTTCCTCTAACCTTATAGGATGCCCCTGTGTTTTTCAACGAATGAAAATATGATTTGAGACTTCTACTTGTATACATGAAAAACTATTGGACCAAATGGCCCTAAACATTTCACACACACTTACAGGGGTATTCTTCCAGAATAGGAACAAAGATTTGTCCGTGATGTTTGGTCAGTTGGTCTTCTGGAGTTGTACTTTTTTGCATTTGAAGTTTTCTAATTATGGAATCTCTACATACGTATTGAATAGCACTGGCTTTTTAAACTTAATGTGACCAAAGATAACTCCATTTGTGCCAATATATATATATGTACACTATAACCTGTGGGGGGAAATATATCTTTTTGAGTTACTTTTTCATAGACTCCAGTGTATTTTATGCCATGCAAATTGGTGCATGCATTTGTGAGTTAATGAGGTTAGAAAATGAGACTTCTGTGTCATCCAACTCCTCCCCTGGCTGTCTCTCCTTAAAGCAGGGAACGTTCATGTGTACACTTCTTGCACATGCCCAGTAGTTGTTCTCAAAAAGCAAATCCTTGCCTGAACTCAATTAAAAGAATCTGTAAAAAGGAACTCCCTTGCTATATGCACAGAAACAACAAAACATAATAAAATATTTGCAAAAAACAGAAAAGACTTCCAACCATTAGTATTACTAAAATAAATGCACCATGGTCCGTTTTCTATATTTTTTGTCATCACTGAATTTCCAGGCATTTTAAGGCAATTTTCATCTTTTTTCCTTTTGTATGTATATATGTGTATATGTAATATGCACATACAACAGACATCTAAGTACATGCACAGACCCATTTTAGCAACGACAAGATACACATGGAGCAGATTAGAAGTCTTAAATCTTAAAGCAAGTGTTAGTAATGTCAGATAATGTATTTAATGATTGAATGCTTTAATCTCATTGTACAAGTATGTGACTGTACCCAGACGCCACTGGGACACTCTGATAAGTCAAAACATAAAACATCTGTAGCTGTTGTCTCTTATCCACTGTTTTAGAAAAACTTAAATTACATTTGATAAGAAGCAAATCGTTGAAAAACTATTTTCAATTACAAAACTATTCTGCCGGACATGATAATCTTTGAGGTGTAACAGCTGTGTACTATAACTTTGAGAGATTGGCAATACATGGGAAGGTTAAATAACCCCTTAATATTCTGGTCTGGTTGTTCATAGTATAGTGTATGAGATACAAATCTTCATGTTTTATTGCCCAGGACAAATAGCAAGTTACAAATATAATGCAAACATGGGGCAAACCTACTACAGTAAGGAGCATGTTTGCATTATAAATAGTTTTTAAGTTTAGTTCTTAGTGAATAATTTTTGCTACAATATTATCGTGCATAATAACTAAAATTATAAATGAACTTTGTGTACGGGATACTTGCTAGATATCACTACAGTTTTGAAATGACACCGTCATATATATAATAGGCATATGGCGGCATAACCAGTGGAGTATCCTGGCCTAAGCTAAATAGGGCTAGGGGGGCAGGTCTAGGGTGGTGGCAAAAGGTGCGAGCCCTGATGTTGGCTTAAAACATTATCATTTAAGGGAAGCATTCAATTTGTTCTGTTTGATTGTATGATTGCTACAGTAATAGTATAATTGTTTTACTAAATTAGACTTATCATCACATCAATGATGGCCTCAAATGGTTGATGGTTTCATGCATACTATAAGGCCATCACTGTCAGCCTTTTTCTATAAGAGTTTTCTTAAATTACCCTAAAAAATATGCATTTGTTATAGTACAGAGAATGGAAATAGCCTGTATTATAAACTTAATTAAAATAGAACAATATAACTCAGTGAATTGACGTGTTTATGCCACCACGTGGCAACGTCTCATCCAACTACAGGATCTTTTTCAAGCTCGGGCACCAAGAATTTGAGTGCTACCTAACACAAGGATTGTATTTTAAACATGTCTTCCATTGATAAACAGGTTGCAGACTTAATAAATGATCCTCCTTTACATGGTCTTTCATACTGCCACAATATATTTCCATGATCCTGAAAGTCTTTTAGATGAAATGGTTTGCAGGGCAGTGCAACCAAAGCAAACTTGAAATAATTCCTGATTTACTACAGTGCTTTGTCCATTTAGTTGCTAAGGCACTGGTTCACACAGCAATTTTCCCATAGCATACTGGTGAAAATGGCATGCTTTTTTCATGCCGGAGACCGTTAACCGGACAGGTTCACTCATCCATTGTCCATGACATCGAAGTGCTTCGGAATGTGAGTCTTTATACTACTATGCACTGCTTCTCCCAACAAATCAGGCTGGTCAGATTGATGTCTTAGCAAGTATGTTATACAGGTCTTTGTATTTCTTTATTTACGAAAGAAAAGGAAGACACTCTGTAAAAATATTAATGAGAGTTCCTACTGGTTTATGGCTTCTAATAGCATTCCTGGGATTTGAAAACACTTTCAGGTTCTCAGAATTGTGTGAATATTTTTTAAGAAGGGATCTATTCTTTGCTCAGCTGTCTTTTATTATTATCATCTATCATGTAATTTTAGAATGCAAGAAATGTGCTTTTCACGTTTATCTACGTTATTTACATTATTTATTCAGCAAATCAAATGGCAAAAGTCACTTTGCTGACTATTAGAATACCTTGTACTAATCACATTGGTGTAAGCATTATAGAAACAAATCTTGGCCCCATACATGGGATATGCAGGTGCTGTGCGGTATTCCTAACATTATAAGAGGAATTATGGATAAAATGAATGGCCTTTAAAGTTCACATTTATAGTATGTACAGTATACCATAATACATTTTTTATATAAAACGGCAAACATTATGCTTTTGTTTCCAATTTGTAACTGCTGGTGATACACAGGCAGTTCCCAGAAGTGTGTTGGGTGCTCAGAACGGAGGGAACGTATATGTGATCCGTATAATAATGCAGCCTGCAAGTGGATTTCTGGGGCAAAGAGAACAAGACCAACAGAAGCCACATGTTCATTAAGTTAGCTCTAGCTTGCGAGGCAAGAGGACGTCTCAAGATTCTGCCATATATGTGCTCGGTTTGCTTTCACGCAATTCTTATAAAATTGTGTGGAAGATTACGTTTGTGCCAACAATAAGATTACAAGAATGCTCAGGTGTAAGTAGATTCATTCAGATGTAGAGATTCATATGTAAGATTGAACCATTGTGGGTACTGTAATGACATTACTGATTTCCATAACATTTTTAAGTACATTTCCTTTGAAAGGTAACTAAGGCATAGCAATGGCTTCTGATTTTTTTTTTTATAGAAACACAGAAACATAGAAAAGGACAACAGATAAGACCTGTTCAGCCCATTTAGTCTGCCCATTTTGTCTGGTGCAAATACTCAAACCTTAATCAGTCCTTGGTCTCATCATACATTGAGGGTATGCCTATGTTATGCAGATTTAAATTGCTTCAATGTATTTCCTTTATACAGATTTACAGCACAGTCCTATCTCCCCATCCTTTAATCATTTGCAATGATGATTTGTAATATATCAAAAGTTTCCAGAATGTAATTTTGTTTACTCCATTTCACAAAGTGAGTGTGTTACACAGAGAGGTTAGGTAGAGGTTGTGTGTGTGTGTGTAGACACAAAGGTCAGAACACATTAGCGGTGTGAGAAATCAGGGTTCTTTCACTGAATACAAAGTTACAAATAATTATATTCACTTCTTCCATGCACATGGGAAGATAGTAAATGGCAATACAAATGGTGAGTGTGTGTGTGTTGAGTTCTACTCCCATCCTTACCCCATTAATAAACAATAAATGTTTTGGAATGGACAGGACCCAATTCATGTCCTTACCAAACTCCCACTCCTTTAATGGATAACTAAAGGGTTGTGATTACTCAGTTCCTTGCAAATGTTGCCAACATTAGTGATAAAATGGGGGCCAGCAGTTATGCTATTTAAAAGGTCAGTCTTTACTATCCCCATATTTCCTACTATAATAACAAAAAAATTAAAAAGCACTTAAGGCTAAGATGGAAAAAGAAAATTGAGTCCATCCAGATGATCAGTAATACTTTGTGTGCTAAAGGGGTGGGCTGTGCAAATGAGCCTGTTGATAAAAACGTTAGTAATGGTGTTTTTTACAACGTGATTATTAATGAGGAAACATATGGTTTGTATAAAAAAGTGGTTCTGGAAAAATATTTCATACCATTAAAGCAACCATTGGTATGGACCAAATCCACATGCATATTATGTTGGTGGCAATGGTGACAAGACCTATAATACTTTGCAACCAGTAGTCAGCGTTGAAATCTTTTATAGGGGCAACATAGAAAATGAAGACCATACCTCTGCAGCCCTAAAGGCTTATATGCGTAGATTTTTTCAATGCTGTCCCAAAAAAGGCACTATCAATGTTGAATGAAGACAGTTTGAATTCCACTGACAACTGCTGAAGAACCACTGATTAAACAGATACCACCCATAATTTTGAGTGGGCATCCGTATTTTTTTTTTGTGGTGTAAAGGATCCTTGGATTACTCATGCATTGTTTTAACATCCCATCTATATAAACAGGACATAAGTAGTACATCAAATAACAATTTGGACTTACAGAAAGAACGGTGGGGCTGACGCTGCTCAAATGACCTTACAATCTAGAGAACTATATTTTATGTCTACTGCTTTGTTATGTGACAGAACTATCCATGTTAATACTGTTTAAATCATTTGTTCTAAATGTATGTTTATCCAGCTTTTAACACTATTTATACTTTTGTTTTTCAAGGTCTACTTTGATGCTATTAAACACTTTATAACGCTCTGTGCCTTAGATCATATTTTTTAAATGTTTTAGTATATACAGTAGATCTGGTTTTTGAAAGGAAGGTGTTTGTGGAATTTTATGTCTGTGAGTTGAAGCCCCCATCTTATTGAATAAAACCCAAGATGGGGCCAGAAGCACATCTGAATAGATATGTTGAAACGGTGCAGGCACAGACAGAAGTCATATCCCCTATCACATTGTGTTAGTGCGGGTGTTGTTTAGTACACTTAAAAATAGACGTCAAATTCATTGTACAGAATGTCAACACTTGGGTAGACATCAAGAGTACATGTGAATACTAAATTTTAGACTTCAAAATCCATTTATATTTTAAATATGTGCGTCTTTTAATGCTTTGAATTCAAACAAACAAAGAGAATAGTAATGGCTACTACTCTAATATTTTTCATGAAATGTCATATTGCTGTATCAATATAGATGTTTACTTTCAACTAAGATTGCAGATTGTTCTTTGCTCAATTACTGGATATAAAAGTTTTTTTTCATTATTTATTTCTTGCCTCAGCTCAGTAATTTCATTTTAATCTGAAAAAAGAAGCTGTGATCATGAATTAGATAATTTGACTTTTTATGAAAAACACTTAGCATGAAATAGCTTGGCAGTGTGGGGAATCAATGGCAATTCTAGGACACATTAGAACAGTTGTTTTTTTTTTGTTTTTTTTTTTAGCTAAAATGCTGCTTGGATTATTCTAAAATTGTATTTTTTGTTAAAGAACATATTTAGTGACCCAATGCCCAAAGTGAAGTAGTCTATTTTTTGTAAAATACTTTTGTGTTCTGAATGTGCTCTTTGTTTATGAATTTTCAACTACCACTCCCTACCCTCCCAGCAGGCTTTAGGTTACTGCTCTGCCACTTCATCGGAAACCGCTTTAGTTCTCAGCTAACCAGGGACTCAAAAAGGGTCTATTGCTGGTGAAGAGATAGGGGGCTGCTTTGGCTCTCAAGTCTTGGTGGATGCAGAGTACCCAGGCAAGCTCTGGGGAGAAGAAGCTGTTGTATTGAAAGTGGAAGGTTCTGGCTAGAAGTTCTACTCTTCACTGTGGGTAGTTTCTACAATGCTAACCATTACAATGATAAATACTCATGCCATTTTCGGCATGAGTGGTGATTTTTCAAGCAAAGGCCATAAGCCTTTGCTTGATACGGTCAATTTGTTCTAATGACCAGTAGAATGAAATCAAGCACTTAGGCATAGACAAACATTGGCAGTAAAACGAAGAGCTCAGTGGCATAGGATTTCACCTTTGCTACAAGCAGTTCTGCTTTTGCTAGATATGCCCTGGTCTACTGCATGTGCTATTATTGTGAAATTGAAGCATCTAGAAGTAAAAACACCTCACCCATGAAGCTATAGACCAGCTACACTCACAGAGTAGTGCTGCCAAATGCTGAAGCAGGTAGCACATACAAATCACCTGTCCCCTGTTGCATGTTCCAAACCGTCTTTGGAAACGACATCAGCACAAGTACTGTGTGTCTGAACCTGATGAATGAGTATGTGTTTCGTGAATGCAATGAGAGCATTATCCACCGGAAGGCATAGTACCTAATGTAAAGTTTGGTGGAGGTGGGTTAATGGTCTGGGGCTGTTTTTAATGGGTCCCTTAGTTCCAGTGAAGAGGTATGTTAAAGCTACAGCATAGAAAGTTTGGGAAAGGTCCTAGCCAGTTTCAACATCACTATGCCCCGCTGCTCAAAGGCATGGTTTAATGAATTTGGTATGGAGGAACTTGAGTGGCCTGCACACAGTCCTGACCATAACCCCACTTAACACTTTTAGGATGAATTAGACTGCAGGTTGCAAGCCAGACCTTCTTGTCCAACATCAGTGCCAGACCTCAACAATCCTTACAAACGTGTTCCCGTAGACACACTCCAAAATTGTGTGGAAAGCCTTTCTAGAAGAGCAGAGGCTATTACAGCCACAAAGGGGGAACCAACGCCATATTAATGCCCATGATTATTAAATAAGATGTCCAACAAGCTCACATAGGTGTGATGGTCAGGTCTCCATATACTTTTGGTCATAGAATGTGGAACATGAGTTTATCCAAATTACTTTGCTCTTAAAAACCTGTGCATTAATGAATGGTTCATTGGTATACCCTGGATAAGTAAATATCCTGTGGAAAATGTTTGAGATATGCTTTACCAAAACCATCGAAAAGCAGTCATAGATGAGATTCCCCTATGGTTATTATATCCTGTTGTGCTAGATGAACCTGTCTTAACTACTCTGGTCCTAATTTACCATTTTTGTTCTATCACCCATAACAGTGACATTATTTTGGTTGGAAAAGAGATTGCAAAGCAAAATAAAAATTCCCTCAGTATGTTTCAAGACAAATGTTTTGCACTAAGATGACTTTAAGAGAATTCAAATCCATCTGTTCAATTGTGAAATTATTTTATTATTGACTCAAGAAATCCCAAATAATGCGGATGGTTAAGAAAACGCACTGTGAAGCATGTGAAGCACTGAACATTCAATTTAGGAAGCTGTGCATTATATTTATAGGAATAAATAAGAACTGGACCGGTGTAATCCTTTAAAGTTGAAAGCTAAATTACTTCTTGGCATTTCCTGTGCAGGCCAAATTGCATTTTCTTATTGTAGTTCCTCTGTTATATTCAAATGCATTAGTCCATTATGGCTAGATATGGATTGTTATAATGATCTTTCTTTTATAGAAAACTTGACTGCTTCAATTTCTCCATGTCTTTGCTATATAACTGTGCAGCTATTAATGTGCAGAAGCTGATTTGTTAATTGAGTTTGAGCTTCAATTTCTTATTCATGATTTAAATAATAATAAAATATTGTAAAATAGATTAAGGTTCCAGGATACTTAGATTATGGATCTAGATGATAAGAGTTCCCCATGTTTGGCTAGTACATGTCTTAACTTAATGCGATAACCTAACTTATAATTGCATGGTCAGGTTTTTGTTGAATGCAGTTCACTGGTTGCTTTAGCTGTGTCTAAGGTCCAGCTCCACTCTTCAGTAAGGTTCTATTCTCTACCAAACAGTATAGAAACATCTTTTTAACCTTTTTATTGTAATCCTATATATCCTATAAAACATTGTTTGAAAATAGTTTCATTGGTATGCAATATGATAATCTCTCTGATACTCCAAGAGACTATAGAGATTATTAACCTCAGCAAGTGTTTGTTGCAATGGCTGTGTTGTGTCTTTACATGGGCTTGTCATCACATCCAATATCAACATTTATTCTACTCCTGGTTGCAAGGGAGGAGGTAAAATAAATCAGTGTGATCTCTTACACGTATGCAACCCCAGAGACATGTTTTGTTTCATTTTGTAATACCATTAGCTGCGTATACAGACTTCAGATAGGCCTTTTGGCCTACCCGGTGCCTTCCCTTGCGGAACACGGCCAGGACAGCCCACTGACGTTGTGGGCATTCCCGCTGATGTCAGTGGGAAACACCCTCATTTAAATGGAAAATGGACGGGGCATGTCAAGACCCCGCTCCCGTGACCCAGATGATTCAAACCCGGAGAGTTCCCAGTTATGCTTAAAATGTCCGTGTAACCTCCGTTCTTTGCATTGTCTGACATAATAAAACATTCCATTCATTTCATGTGATAACCTTTGCTGTATAGGGCCGTAATATTATTCCTTTTTATAAGGTAAGTACCAACCAAGCTGCAGCTTAGAGATAAACACAGATAAACAAGGGATGGGCTCATGATAAAAAGTCAGAATAAAAATCAATGCATTTTTTCTGTATTGAACAGCCTGTGAATAAACTATACTACAACTTTTAATTGCTTTATTTGTCATGCCAATTGATCCTTAACTTCACTTCAGATTCATATAGCAATGGGGCCATAGCAGTGATTAATAACCCAGTTCCTATGGAGCTCCTGGCAGTATTAGACTTACTACTGTTAGGATATAAAGACAGTGTCTGTTCCCACAAGTAAGTCTGTAAACAGATGGATTCTTGTAGTGTACTGAAGCTATTTTAAAGGCTTTTTTACCTTGCACTTAAGCACGTGTTGTCTTATTGGATAGCCTCACCTATATAGCTAAAGGGCAAAACAAGGAAGAATCAAGATTAAGATTTAAGGACCGGCTTGGTGAATTTATAGGGACACCCTCTTAGACACTTTGTTAGAATGGATATTTATACTTTTTTTTCGTGTTCGACTGTTGCTGAGGGAACATTGACATAGGGACTGTCAAGCCTCAGACCCATGTCTGCTGGGGTCTGTTGCCTGTTTGTTTTTTAAAACTCCAAGCCAATGAATACCTTAATCCAGCACTGTAAATGAGGTATGTCAAAGCTCCCAATAGATGCACTTTTATGTGATAAATGCTAACCCTCACCCATCTCATCCGAATTCCTATCCCTCACCCAATGCTCTTAGTCTTTAAACAAGTTCCTGTTGTTCTACTATTTAGTTTTGATCCTTGTTATCAGACTTGACCTTAACCTTGACCATGTGAAACCCATTTCTTGTAACCCTGAAATTGGACTGGATGACCTTACTTTTAGAGTTTTTGATGTTGGTTGTATGTTGAAGCCTGCATTGCTATTTCCTGACTATATTGCTCCAAGAACATAGAGGCCTGTTCCTGTGCAACCAGTATGTGGCAATATTGATGCTGGACCCCGGCCGGCTCCTGCACGGAATATCTGGTACGGCTATGTCATCGGATTGGCATATCAGCCTGGTCCAGCTTCAGTGTATTCTTGGCATGACTGTCACTGTGTTCTTTCCACAGCTACAGTGAACTTTTGTGACTTATTGATATACGTAGTTTGCTAAGATATCCAAAAACAGATGAATGTATTTTAAAACACAATTAAATTATAATAATTATATTAACACAGCACATTGCTGTGACATGTAGGACTGTAGAACACTGCAATGCACTCATACCTAGCTATCATTCTGAGTTCCTCGGAAGGCAGGACATCAATAGGGGGCAGAGGTATTTGTGTCCTACAGAGGCAGTAATGTACCTAAAATGGGTTGGCGTGGGGGTCTTCCCCATGCGGCACTCATCAGGCGAGTGCTGTGATGGCTGCCTAACGCGGGGTCACAGCTTACCACCCTGGCGCCCCCTCAAAGTCTTTTCCCACCCAGATCCTGCTCCCCCTGGGCAGCAAAAGAGAGTTTCCTCACACAGTGTGCAGACACCATAGCAATAAGCTGTTAAGAGTTAGGCACCCCCAGTAATGCTCGACCCACCCCCGGACCAGTGAAATCTGCAAGAAAGGTAAAGGGGTGCGGAAGAGTGAATTGGAGAATGAAGTGGGTGAGTGTTTACAGGCAGAAATGGGTCAGGCAGGCTATTTAAGGGGGGGCAGAGGCGACACAGGGAGGTTGCTAAAGGGGCAGAGTTGGCACAGACAGGCTGTTTCAGGGGCAGAGTTGGAACAGGCAGGCTGCTTCAGGGGCAGAGGTGGTACAGGCAGGCTATTTCAGGGGCAGCGGTGGCACCAGCAGAATGCTTAAGGGGCGTCGGTGCCACAGGCAGTCTGTTTTAGGGGCAGTGATGGCGTAGGAAGGCTGTTAAAGGTGTAGTGTTGGCAAAGACAGGCTATTTTAGGGGCAGAGGCCTACCACGTCACCATGTCTGGCTTAGAGTATAGTAATAGGGGTTATGCTGTACTACCGTCAACATCTGGCTCAGTATACGGCGATAGGAGTTATACTGTACCATATCTGTTCAGTAAATGTTATTCATTTAAACTTATTTTATTTTTAAATTAATAATTTACTTGTTCAGATTTCTATTTTTTCCAGTTGACATACAATAATATTAAATAAATATAAAATAAATATTCTTGCCAACATTCATTTTTTTCTAGGGGGGGGGGTGCCACATACAGGATCCGCCCCGGATCCCAAATACTCTAGGTATGGCCCTGCATAGAGGGGCTGTCCGTGACATAACTCCATGTGTGTTCCTGATGCCAGGACCTGTCCTATAACACTTAACGTTATCTTGAATGCAATCCTTCTCTTTGCTGTATTTGTTTCCTAGTTTCATTGCATTAAGAAGCTCTAGTGCATAATTATGCATATGGACACGGAATTGAATTTTCCAAACTATTCCACTATTTTTAATGTAGCCGTAAATTATGCTAACACTCCACTTGCATTTAATTTACAGTACCTGAAATAAATGTCCTTCCTGTTTTATGGCACATATCAGAATCTAAAGTAATAATATTATGATATTTGAAGCTGATGCCTGCTCACATAAAATTAGCCGGCTGTATTCTAAAGCCTCTGCAATGGTTAAATAACAGCTATCATAATAATTAGGCATTGGAAAGTATTTGTCAGCGGTAATAAGGGTCCCGTTTGGAAGAGAACTGGGTAAATTGGCTATTGTTATCTATAATGAGCAGGTTTGCGGTGACCAGCAGAGGCCTGGAGAACACACAACTGTGAATTTGCACACAAATTGCCGGAATCACTTGTTGGTCTCATAGGGTGTAAAATACATAAATTGTTCCTGAAGCTTCTGTGTCGCCACATTACAGGACCTGGCTACTGGGGTGTTGACTGTGAAAGGGTTATATTTCCCCATATAGTTGGAATGATGATCGGGATGACACATGAGTTGTAATAACCCAGCAATCTGCCTTCTCCTTTGTTTATTTCCCCTGAGCTACAGTCAGAACAGTTTGATTTGGCTGTACAATCAGACCCTGTTTCACTGCCAGATTCTGAAATATCCCCAAACTCTGGCTCTACCATGACACCAGGAGACATGTTTGGGAATCCATAAACAGCTGTGATTTACAGTCGCCTTTCAGCACTGTACAAGACAGCATGCAGTGACCGAGGTTATTAACACGCTTCAGGAGAGGTTTTAACATTAAGCTGTGGACTTCATTGAAGGAAATATATATCTTTTTTTTTTAATGGATTTGGGGATAATGTGTCCCCATTATTTATTTAATATCGGCTTCACATATATAATTTAACGACATTATTAACCGCAGAGCACAGGTAGGCTTTAAACTTAAGTTATGTGAAATTTACAGTCAAGGGAATAGGAAGACGCCACAATGGAAATAGACAGCTAGCCAAAGGACTGATTTATACATACAAGCCAGCAAGATTTAGCAGGCTCATTGTAGAGGCAATTCGGATTTCCGAATTGTAACTTCTTACCCACGTCATATGCTCTTTCTTTGCAGACACCCGAAACCCGTCTGCTACATACATGGCATTTTCTGACATTGCACACACATGGAATACAAACTAGAAAATAAGTATTCTTGCAAACATTTTACAATAATCTTGTGAGTAAATAAGGATTAATTTCAGAACAGCATCTGCACAAAGTCCTTAGACTTAAGCAATGTTACATGCATTTAATGTTCAGGATTTTTGTAAGGCTCTTTATTGTGTTTTGGGGCACTAAATGTTTTACATCTGTTCACGTATCCTAAAGGTTCTACAGTAGATAGAAGCAAATCACGGAGGCTCTGTGAATTGCTGCAGGTTAATTAAGACATCAGATATTTCTCCTGATTCATAATTCGCGACATGTTGTTCTAAATGCTACATTTAACAGGTGCACCGCAAAGCTTCCCTATGGTATATCCTTAAGTGTACATTATAATTTTACACCCAAATAAGAACAATGCTAGCAAAGCTCTTCAAAATAATTTACATGAATAATTTATAAGCCAAACGGGTTCTGGTACAAGCACTGAGGAGACACTACATTTTTTTTTAATCGGAAAAATGTTTGTTTTTAATGAGTTTAACAGTAGGAGAAATTGTGTGTATATAATATGCATTGGCTAGCAACAAAACTGGGCAGAATAAAAACTGAACACTTAGTACCATGCGACTGGCACCGATACAGTGAAGTACAGTAAAGCCTACATGCACTGAACATACTCATACATTGCCCACTTAATACCTTGGTCTTACCTACAATTATGATGGCATCAACAAGTGTGTAAGGATTGAATATAATCCAATATTGCAGAAGTTAAAGTATAGCTTTTATCCCGACATGTATAACAGAAATATTCCAAAGGTACCAAATAAATAATATCAGTAAAACCACAGACCGATAAATGCTGCACATTTATATGGCGGTCCAGCTCACCTTCATATATATATGATGAGTCCCCTACTGTCACGTCTATCCCACCACAATTAAAACAGTGGGCAACTATGAAAGCACTAAATACCATGAACATTCGAAACTAATATGAGGTCGAAAACCCTACCAATCACATTCAATGCATTGCAATAGTATTATTAATATTAATAAAATCACCACAAGTCTTCTTCCTATGACACACCTTGGCCAGCAGTCCATTAATTTACGCCTTGCAGGACATAGTTCTCCTGCTTCCACTTTTAACTGTAAATAGTAAATACCTAAACACAATTCCACCCTTTGCTCTCCCAAATACTATTACAATCTTATTTCTGTTGTGTTTCCAATATAATAAAAAGCCAATGAATATAAGGACATAAAATCAATTCAGTCTAAGCACTCTTGCACTTCAAATAGTCATCTGGGCCCACATGTGCTGATAGGTTACCCTTTTCACCAATGTAATGTAACTATAATTTGCAAATAGAGCAAAAGCTCCAGTGGCTTAAGGTCAACATACATTCAAAGCTTATGTACGCTATATGACCAAAAATATGTGAACACCTGATCATCACACCTATATGAGCTTGTTGGACATCCCATTCCAGAATAATGGGCATTGTTATGGAGGCCCCCTCCTCACCCAACCTTTGCAGCTGTAACCGCTTCCACTCTTATGGAAAGGCTTTCCACAAGATCTTGGACTGTATATTTGGGATTTCATGATATTTTGTGTGCACAGGCTCTGATGTTGGATGCACTCTTGTACATATTGCCCATAGCGAGTGATCTTCAGCTTGTGTGCAGCTGCACAGCCACCTATTTCATGAAGCTCCACATACACAGTGCTTGTGCTGATTTTGGAGATCTGTAGTGAGTGATGCTACGAAGGAGAGGTGAATTTTATCCACAAGCTTCGGCACCTGGCGAATCCACTCCTAGACCCTTCAACTTCCCATTACTAGCACCAGGGCAGATCTAGCAGGGCAGAAATTTCACAAAGGTGGCATCCTATAACGGTGCCACCTGTAAACTCACCAAGCTCTTCAGTACGAACCATTCTACTGCTAATGTTTGTGTATAGAGATGACTGCCTTCATGCTTGATTTTATATGCCTGTTAGCAATGGGTATGGCTGAAATGGCTAAACTCAATAAACAGGAGGGGACCCCACATACTTTTGGTCATATTTAATTACATATGTGGTCATTTTACAACCTTTCACAAAATTAGTTTGAAAAACTCCATATCCTCTTGGTCAGGGAAAAACTAGGAAGGTCAGAGCCATTAAATGGGCACGTGGCAATCTGGAGAGTCTGACAATCAATGCTGTAAAAGGCAGCTAACTACAGCCACAGCAACTCTGCCGTGTAGAAGAGAAACTGTGCTAGGCTGCCCCTGGCCTGTGGCCCAATGGCTAATCTGCCCTGCCTATGGTTACTGCATGCTTACATCAAATCCTATCTATCTAAACGCTTGAAAAAAACGGAAAATGTGCTGCAAGATCTGATCTGATAGCATATGTCTAGAAATGTTCTTACGGAAACACAATCAGTATTGGTTGGATGACGGTAATAAACTGGTAAACTGTTACATTTGTCAGCAAATTGATAAATTTGTCAGGCTGCCAAAAGAGATAAACTAAATCCAATGATATTAATTAACATTTCTTTTTGTTTTTGTTTTTTTGTCAAAGCTTTCCAGCTCCCACAAGATGGCGCTGTCCTCCATCAGTTACATTGGTTGCTCTGTGTCCGTTTTCTGTCTGGCAATTACACTGGTCACATTTGCTATACTGTCGTGAGTAATTTTTCACATATTATTATTATTTTTTTTCTCTCGCTCCATGCAGAACAAATACTACCTATTTAAATGCTATTTTAGACTTGTGCACTTTCTCATTTCAGCCCACCAGTGCCTGTTAAGTTTAAGATTCTCTCAATCATAAATGCCATTAATTCTCCCAAACCCTTTAATTAGATTTTTTCCCTATATATTTGTAACAGCTGGGTGGTTTTGCTCAAATAGCTTTAATTTCCTGATCGGCAGAGTTTTCCATTTGCTTTCATCACATACCCCAGAGCTGCTTTTTATTATCTCCATTTAGCTGTTTTAGTGAGATATACACATGCCACGCTAAATCCATTTACTTTGTAAAAACACGTACAAAAGCAGAGTAAAAATGTTAAGTCAAGGTAGATACGCCGTGAATACAGGGAAATATATGCTATACAAGGTTCGGCCCAGTGGCTTGGTAATAAAAACAGGACAGAGCATATTTCAGAGGCAGCATTAATCCCCAATATTGGGGTTTATGCACTAAAAGAGTCGTAGAGCCCCCCAATTCACTATTCAATACAAAGGACCAACACCAGTAACAAGGACAGAGGTGGTCCTGTATAATGCGTAGTTCAAGAGGAAACTTTGGAGAAATCCTGTTGATTTAACCATACATTATACAGGGACCCCCCCCCGTGCTTTCTGCTGCAGAAGCTCTACTAATGTAGAAATCCAGGAGTTGAAACAAAACTCTCCATTTAGTGAAAAGACCCCAATGTGCACTAACCAGTCCAAAGCACAAGAAAGTAAATGTACAGAGAATAAGAGGACAGTAAGGATCCAAATGTTCCCAATTATCTTTTTTTTTTTTTTTGGAGAATTGCAAGTAATGGAAGTAAATCTTTGAAATAGAGGACCAATTGCCGCCCTCCCCTGACAGCAATATCGCTTTTTATGATAAGTATGTATGCGTCTGGAAAATGTTTTTGTCTTGATTTAAAACCGATTATATTACCATATATTTTCAAGTGGGGTAGTTCCCAGTCTTTAACCACCATTCACTCCAGAAGCAGGACCAAAACACTTTACCCAGTATCATGGTTACGAGTTAAAAGTGATTTGGGTATAAACTTTAAAAACTAGTCTTTTCACTATAGAAACCTATGGATTGTTTCTGCTGATTAAATCATTCTATTGGTTGCTATGGTGTCAACAGCAGTATTTTATTCCAGCTGAAGAAGAGACCTATGAGGTCCTAAAAGCTTTAATTTGTAGACTGCTTGGGCAGATTCCAAAACTATTGACCCCCTGTTGACAAATGTTACAACAAGGAGTCATAATCAACTAGAGGGTCAGAAAAAGTAGTAGAGGCTAATTCATTAAACATGCACGGGACAGACATTTAAGGTGTCCTAAACTAAGACCAAGGACTGATTAAGGTTTGAGTCTCCATCATGGAAAAACAGGCAGACTAGATGAGCCGAATGTATCTTATCTGCCATCAAATTCTAGGTTTCTAAGTTACAGATTTCTCTCGTTCTGCAACAAGTAGTCTAACCTCAAAGAAACCAACATTTGTCTTCACAGCCATTACCTTTTCAAGATCTGTGGCATAACAATGTACAAAGCAGACAATACATTAAAGGAGTTTATGACAAGCCACATATCACCATTAAACCTCCAATTTATATACAGTGATTTTTACTTGGTAGAATGAGACAGACGGAGAATTGTTCTTTTGAGACAGCCGAAGGAAGAGCTGAGATTTAATATTCCCCACGCAGGCAGATCTCACTGAATCAGTACATTGTGCAGGCTGGAAAAAAATGGAAACTACTGAGGCAAGAAAACCTCCAGCATTTTAGATGAATCCACTAACTTTGAACACGTTTAGCAGAAGGTTTTGACCCACTGGACTTTTGGAAATCTAGATGCATGGTTTATGAATACCATCTGCAAAATACACTACCCCTTGCCAGTGGGAGATAGTTTCATTCATTTTCACTGGAGGCTGTGGATAATGATAACATAAAAAAATAGGACAGTGTACCCTTGATTATTACAGCGCAGAAAAAGGCATGAACATTAAAGGCATTCTGTCTGTGAATGGATAACATTAAGCCATATTGGATATAGGTCCATTCTTGTGGCTAATGACTTTTGGGAAAGGTGCCGGCAACGTATTGTTTTGCAGTAGAGCACGATTTTGGTGATGTTGGATGTTATATACTGAGGGAACAGATTGCCGTTGAATGTCCTGTATTAAAAGAGTTTTTTATTTTCTGACAGAACATTTTTTTAATGTCCTCTGGAGTGTTTTTTATGCCATTCACTGTAAGTGATTGCATATGGAAGGCGATAAAGTCATTGCCAGGGAATGGCGTATTGGCACCCATTTGATTACTAGATTTCTGTAACCATGTGTTTCCTGAGTTATCTACTTATGGGTTATACTATAGATAAACCATCTGTTCCTTATATATGCAACTGCATTTTGGGCTCACACATTTTGTTTTGACATAAGTGCAAGCCAAAAGGAAAAAGTCCTTATTCTATCTATCTATCTATCTATCTATCTATCTATCTAGCTAACAAATTATATATATTAATACATCTGGGCAAGCAGTAGCCCTTTCTGTTCTTGGAGAAAAAAGAAGCATGATGGCATGCTGTAAATGCACATGATGTCATAATGCATGCTATGCTTCAGGACATGTTGCATGCAGCGCGACATCAGTTACTATCCAGAATTACGTTTTTTTTTAATTTAAATCCCACACAAGGTATTTTGAATACCCAACCCAAGCCATGCTTACGTACATGTAAGTTTCATGTAAAAATTTCCATTATATAAGACTGTCTATTTTCCATGAATTAGTGATTTTTAATTTATATGTTTTTTTTTTATTGCCATGCAGTGTTTAACCCTTTGGTGCCTTCTGTATTTTTTTCCTCTGCAGGTCTGTGAGCACAATACGGAATCAAAGATATCATATTCATGCTAACCTGTCCTTTGCCATTCTGGTTGCGCAGATTCTGCTCCTTATCAGCTTTCGTTTTGTCTCTGGGACGGTAAGCAGATTTTCACACACAAATACAAAACTGCTATAACATGAGTAATTCCAAATAAGTCTACCCTTTTCATGATTAAGGATCAAGCCATTTTTTTCAGTACAAGGAAATCAAAATTGTGAAAGTAAAAACCATTTTGGTATTATCCTGCCCAGATTTACCAGAGCGCTCCCATGTGAAGAAATGACATTTGACTTAGTTGATTTAGATTCATGACCTATTTTAGCGTTAATCCAAAGATAATGTCAGAATAACACACCTCTGGTTTTCTGAAATACTTGATGATTCAAGAAACAGAAAGAGAGAAAAACAATGTTTCTGAACAAAAATTACATTTTGATTAGTACGACTGGACGTTTTTAAATGCTTGCACTGGCAAGCAACACAACCCCCCCCAAAAAAAATACTTACTTGGAAGTTAAGACAGGCCAAATGAGCCAAAATAAACGTTTGTTGCACAAACCAATTGTATCTGCAGTCAACTGGCCAAATGTAGCATAACTAAATATCTAGGATCCAAGGAGATTCAATAAAAGCCTTTGGAGAGGCCGCAGCCAACACTTGTATGTCGTAATGCCCTGTGCCTGCCAAACCTAGGAGGCAGCAAGCAACATTTATGAAGTTCTTCATTCAAGTAATCCCAAGGCATTCCAACCCCAGAATTACCCTGATAACTGATACCGCTGGGCGTTCCTGCTTGTACAGGCTCTATGCTAAAAAATATGGATACTGTTCAAAGCACTGTGACACTTTTAGCATTGACTACACATAAAATGCCAATGTATTTAGCACATCTTATTCTATATATACTACATGAAAGACAAATGGAGCCCCTAACATGCATTAACAGTTTCATATAGGTTCTAATTGTGGTGACGTTGGGTGAGGCTGTGCCTTTTGTGGCCATGAGGTTACGCGCAAGCAGTCTTCTCCCTTTATCAGGCTCTGTCTCAATGTAGAAGGGATAACGCATGAGAAGTAATCCCGCACTTGCTATTGCAATTGTCACATCGGTATAAAAAGATATACAACGAATGCAAAGTGTACAAATTAGGCATGCAGATTGCCCTGCCATCAGAGTGGGTGTAAGCAGACAGAATGTAAATGTGATACTGAGTGATTTAATACACCAGTGAAAGTGGAAAGACATAAAAATGTCAATCTGCAACAAAACAAGCAAACAAGATTAGAAGTAATTTACTAAAAAGCTTTTGAATGTTCCTATCAGTATTCTGCTAACCGGGGCTGAGTCGGAAGAGGTCTTTCAGCTGATCTTGGACTGCAACTGTTGGCTGAGCTTTGCGGGAGTGATTTTCAGCCACAGCTGTGGGGCTACTGGCTGGGCTTACATGATTTAATACCTCTGGAAGAAATAGGTTGTGGCGAAATACAGCATTTATTGTACATGCAATTCCACTACCTTCTCCTTGTTACAATCCCAGTTGAATTTATTATTTTGAACTTTACCAGCCAGAAAACAGAATAATCAGGACACACATGGCCAAAACAATAAAATGTGTTTACAATTAGGGCTCGAGATCCAGCTATAATAATCTCTGCCTGCATTATTTAGCTGGCTGGTCTTTTTCATCCATAATATCAATGTGACAATAGTGTGGTAACCTTTCTAGAAAGGCAAAAACAACCAAAAGGCGTTTTCGGAAGGACCCAAGACTGCACCAGATTAAGAAAAAGTGAATGCTTTCAAAATGAGTACATTTTTCGTGTCAGCTCCAGTAATGACCAGTTAAAGGCACCATGATGTTATAAATTGCATTTCAGTGTTTATAATATAGTGTGACAATCAAGTGTGACTGTTCTTGTATATGAGTGTGTATATATATATATTTGTGGTAGGGGTAAAACAAGAGCAAAAGTCCAGTGGGTCTGAAATGTGCCTAGACCCCGAAAATGTAGGATAGACCCCCTTAGTAGGTAGGATGGGGCCAAATAAATGACCCAATGCTAAATGTCGGAGCAGGATTTATTAATAAAGGCTGTGTAAACCGTGATATAATTTACAAGGTCTTCTCAACTCCTGTTCCGGGTTCGGGATGCGTGCTAGGAAGGGAAGGCCTATTCGGGTGAGGTAGGGAAACCTTATGACGTATGCCCGCTATGTTTAATTTGATAGTGTTGGGGGGGGTGTTGAGATTTTCTAAACAAGCCCCCATCCCTTCCTCCCTGCACATGAAACGAGTAGAAAGCAAGACCCCCTCCTGCACATAAAACAAGTAGAGCTGGTCAGTAGCTCTATCTAAACGATTCCCCCCTTCCTCCCTCCCTGAACATGAAACAAGTAGAACACAAGCCCCCCTCCCTGCACATGAAACAAGTAGAACTGGCAGCTCTGTCTAAACGTGACCCCCTCGAGACAAGGCAGCAAAATGCAACCCCCCCGGAAGTATAAACAGAACACCCTGCAAGCTCTAATGAAACATCCTCAAAGCACTAACAAACGCCATGAAGGAGGTATAAATACCCCTCCCACAAATACAGGCCGAAAACAGCCTCTACGTGTGTATATATATATATATAATATAGTATATATATATAATATATATATATATATATCATTTATTGCATCGCATTGTTATTCCCTCTCCCTAGAAAATAGTCTGCAGTTCTAGTACTATTGCTAATATGCAATGATAGTTTTGCATCTGTTATCCCTATAGGATGCAGACAATATCTCTGACTTTCACTCAGCAGATGTTTGATTTTTTTTACCCTTCTACAGTAAAAAGGTATATTACAGAAAGGTTAATTAACTAAGTTTTCCCCATAGAGTTTTTTTAAAGGGAAGAATTTATTCTTTCGACCTAGGAAAATATTTCTTAACATGGAATAATATAAGAAAAAGAATGACCTTAAGAAATCAGTAATTAGATTATATTTTCTGTTTATTTTAGCTTTGGCCTTTTAATTTACGAATGTGGAAATTTTATGCAAAGAATAATTGGCCCCTCTGGTACACGTATGGTTAAGGAGTGTAGATCACCTGGGAACTCAGAGTTTCAGAGATTTATATCCAGGATCACAAGGTGAATGATCAAATAGGTTTACAAAGTCTGCAGCTTATTCCTTAATACTGTGCGTATTGTGAAGCAATAATCACAAATGGTGCTTTTCTCACTGGTATGTTATAGCTAGAATCCCTGCTTGAATACAGGTGTCTTACCACCTGACTTATACTGAAATTATAAGAGCCATTTGTTTGTTACCACTAGTGAGCCACTATAACACAATCTTTTGTGATGGACTATATATATATATATATATATATATATATATATAATATTATATATATATATATATAGTCCATCACAGGTATGACTGTTCATTAATACCCGAATAACAAATATATAAATAGGTCAATGGCAATTTAAATCTTTCAGTGTCATCAGAGGGTTGCCCAGTGCATTATTTCATTAACTCCCTGGAATTAATGTAATTAAATGTGTAGTCCAACTATACCATTCGGTAATGTTATGATATAATCATGTTATAATATAATATATTACTGCAGACCCTGGAGACACATGAAATATTGAAACGCCACTTCCATGTCTTCCTCATCATTCAGTAATCGCAGATCAGAATCCCACCGATAAACCCAAACTTAACTTATATATATATCGCTTCTCTCAGCTTTTGCACAATGTAAACTTGCCGAACATCACACATGCGCATCCTTAATAAATGACCTGAAGCATTAGTACAGTGCCGTGAAATGCAAATAGCGTTTTATGCCACAGAATTTCCACTGTAGTCTGATTACTACATAAACCAAAAGCTGTAAAAAGTAGCAAAGCGAGTCCAATATTTGTAGCAACAGAACTTCAAACAAGAAGAGGCTAGAATCCAATCCTTTTAAATAAACAACATTTCTCGGGCATCGTTGGTGTGAAAAAAGCCTGTTCTCTGCAGATTTTCTTTTACATTCTAAACCCCAGCAAACGTACTTTCAGCCGAGAGCATAGCTGCCTTTAATCTGGGTAACGGCAATGCTTCAGATACAGAAGGATGGCTATAAATATGTAAAAAAAAAAATATAGAAAAAACATATGCAGATGCAGTTACACAAAAACACCCACTCCTGTCCTACAATTAAAGGGCATTCTGGCAATTACTAATTTAACCCCTCTGCTGTCGATAACAGTGCTTTCTTCCAAACCATTAGTCTCTTTGTGAATTGATATATATTATAGCCAAATAAATCACGATACGCTGGACCAGAAATTAATTCATTGCCCTTGAAAACAAACAGGTTGGATTAATTTTCGCCGTGTTAATTTATGTGCTTCTTTGCAGTTGCCTTGCAAGATCATAGCCATCCTGCTGCATTTCTTCTTCCTGAGTGCCTTTGCATGGATGCTGGTGGAAGGACTTCACCTGTACAGTATGGTGATCAAGGTGTTCGGCTCAGAAGAAAGCAAACATCTATACTATTATGGAATTGGATGGGGTACGTGTTCTCTAGTATTAAATCTATCCACTCAAACAAAAAGCAGAATTGATTGTTAAAGTTTTTTACTGCCAGCTGCGTGTTCTCCTATCCCCGGTATTTATTTCCTTTTTTAAAGTGATAGTATGTTTAGGTTTTATTGGAATTCTCTATCCAGCTAAAATCATACAAGTGTAACCTGATAAAGGTGCTTTACATGGCAAGTTTTAGCATGGCTACTGGAAATCTTATCTGCCGCTCATGGCCATACTGCCCACAAAACTAGTTTGATGCATTCATTTGCATAACTGCATACAAGATTTAATACACAACGTAAGAGGCCCTTGCCAGCACAGTGAAAATTGAAAGTGTATATTTTGAGTTAAACGCTGCTACGCGTTAATTTCCTCCAATGAATGAATGTCTACACTGTTTAGATTCCATGCAGGGGCAACACCATGCCATCATGTCCATTAACAAGTGTAAAGACTGCCTCTACCAAGGACACTGTCCAAAACTCAAAACCATAAGCCTGAGCTGCCACGATCACCTGCCAAAGAGACAACTCATACTGTCCTGATGAGAGGGTGTTAAAACATGCAATGATTTAGAATTGGGCAGTAGTTGTGCTTCGTACAATCAATCCAGCACATAAAAGCTGTGGGTCGGCTCCTTCTTTCAAATCCAGAACTGATTTCTGCACTTTTCCGATGAGGTCATAATGCTGGTATGACATACGATTATGCCAGTTATTACCAAACATCTAATGTTTGATGCAACTCTTTGACAAAAAGCAACCCATTCTCAGTTTTCTAAAGACCAGAACCCATCTCCTGCTTACCGCCGTCCCTTCCCTCACTTCCCTGACACAATTCTAGCTGGTTTTATTATTGGTCTCCTTTCATATTTACTTTTAAATACTCTGTATAGGTGACTATATTGATCCATTAAACTAATATAATTTCTGTGTAATGTTCTCACTCAGAAAAATTAAATCAAATCTCAAACTAACATAATCATTATCTCATATCTTGACTGTAATAGCCATCTCATTAAATGGTCATACCATCTCTCGAGTCTCTCTGCTTTAATCTTGCATTATTTTCACCCTAATCATTCTTCATTCAGTTCAGCAGGTAGGAGTCCATGTGTGTGTGTATATATATATATATATATATATATATATATATATATGTAACATAGCATATACTATTTGTAGCCCTCAAACAATGCTTTCATGATCAATACCATGCATAAAGGACATATTTAAAATAAATACTCTTATCGCAAGTTCATATTCATTCTAATACAGGCATAAAGGAAATTGTTTCATAATATAAAACCAAAAAATTATGTAAAATGCTTTTTGCAAGAAAAAAATAAGTTAGAAAAGTGGTTCACAGGAAGAAGAATATGGCCATGTATATATAATTGAGCATAATTCTACAAATGCTTTGCAAATGTTGCATTATCCACTTTTGAAAGCTCTAGCAAATGTGATTGAGGAATAAGTCTAGTTGTAATTTGAATACTTTAAAGTCACTGTAATACTACAAGCCATTTTGGTAATGCCTCTAATTTCTGTGCATTTCTACTGCTATCCAATTTAGATATTCCTGGCTGACCTTTCATTTTCCTGTCCTCCTGCTTTAATCTCAGTGCTAACCTTTATTTCAGTAAATCACCTAGACAGTGTTATTCTGTAAAGATGGTCACGAGGCCGTTGATATTTCCTGCTGCTGTGCGGTTATAGGAAATGAAAATTGCACAATTCACACATGCAATTGAAGCTCTTTGGGGACATTATTTGTTATAATTCTTTCACTTCTTGAAGGGGTTACAATTCTCTAAATGGTCTTTGACATCATGATTCTAAATGGCAAAGAGGGCAACGAATAAGCCTTATTCTGCAGCGCAATTACTTTTTGGGCACTTGATTGCAGTATAATATTACATAGGATTTTCTAAATGCTTTGACAGTCTCTTGTTGATTCATTCATGCACTTTGTGAATATTTGTTGTGGGGTTTTTTGGACTGTATTATCAGGAGTCAGTTCCTATGATCAGCGTTATCAGGTATGTACTGGGATATTATTAAACGATTTACTGTAACCTAAACTTAACCATGTGCAATAAGACAATAAACCCAAAGTAAAAAGTAAAGTGCAGTAAAAAAAAGGGTTCTACTTTTAATATACTTAGATGCTTACTCTCAGATCCCTGTCTAATAGTGGAAGCCAAACATGTTAGTGTTTGCTATTCCTATAATAGATACTAGAGGTTTGTTTGTTATTCTGTCGTGCGCCTTGCGTCCAATAGTTTTCAATATTTCTTTGGCAGAAAAAGTTGGGGAGAACAAGATCCTGTAAATGACGTACAGCTGAAAAGCATATTACCCTAAAGACATGTTTCATTCTTCAGGAGCACGTTCTAGCGAGCTTAGGGAATTGCAGGTTCTTAACTTGCATTAAATGTGTTCATGTGCCTGACAAGTCAGTCTTCAGTCAGCAATACAAAGGATAAAAGGCATTAGTGATCCATCAGAGCAACAGAGGGTGGTGGTATTAATAACCCATGCTAGTACTACATAGGTTTTATTATCAGGGCCGCATTTAAAATTGCTATTCCACTTCGACAAAACATTAACTCCTCTCTCTAATCAGAGCTGACTGGGGATATAAAAAAAACTGACCTTGGTACTTTAAGGCCAGTGGCCGATGAATAATACATGTTGGCCGCCAGCTGGATACACGTGCTTGCAGTCTGTGCTCATACACTGTTACATAGTATGGCCACTATATGCACTGTATCAACAATCTATCAGTGTCTGCTTCTGTGGCACATGACAATTAATTCTGTTCTTAGCAAAACATATGAAGGAGGCAAAATTGTAATTGATTAAATAATTATTTCTGGGAAAAGAGAGGACATTCATAGTTACATAGTTATATAGGCTGAAAAAAGACATGCGTCCATCAAGTTCAGCCTTTCCTATATCTGTTAATTTGTTGCTGTTGATCCAAAAGAAGGCAAAAAAACCCTGGTTAGTGCAAAATTGGAAAAGAGCGAAACCGTTCGCTCTTTCCAATTTTGCACTAACCAGGGAAAAAAATTCCTTCTTGACCCCTCCTTGGATCAATAAGCTGTTTCCCCATAATTCAACAGTAATAACTATGAATTTTTCAATTAAAGACTTAAAGTTTTAAATTCAGCCGGGTAGATGGAATAGCACCTTCTAAATCTAATAAAGGGTCTTTAGATTCATTAAATGCCTCCGAAAACCCCCCCACAACTGAAGGCAAGCAGATATTACGCATGCCTTTACTAGCATAATGTACCCTTATTATTATAGTCAACAAAACATTGAAATAACCACCTTAAATATGTTGCATGTATGTTCTCATCGTGTATTTTACTCATGGTTTTCCTGTGGAATCACAACGCATAATTTAGAACTTTTGTGTAGCTCAGTTACATACTCCTCCATTGAGAAATGTAAAGGTTGAAGCCCTGTTTAGGATGCCACTGTGAGTTAGCTCCATTGTACACAATACGTGCCAGGCATCTCTAGCAGTGAAAGGGTTCTTTTAATGGTCTCCAACCCAAGACCATCTGAAATACCGCAGCTTTAATGAAGCAGACTTTGCAAAGGGAACACCGAGCCAAGTTTTTATAGACAGAATATTAAAATTTCATTGTTTTTATAGACACCTCTATTTGTTTAGAGATAAATAGCATTGCTTTTTTTATGTCTTTCATAGAGGTCCTGTGGGCAGTTATGAGTCCCATAAATCACCCTGGCACTGATATATTGGTTAAGCCATGAAACAGTCTTCTGTACAGCGAATGCATTTTAACCTCTCACTACCCATGCAAAAAGAAATATAAGATGACTTGTAATAAATAATAGAGAATAACTTTTATAACTCAGTCGCTGCAAACTTTCTTTTTGGGAAGCTTTTTTGTGTTTTTCTTTTCATTGTAAAACTTTCTCTTTCTTGCTGTGCATCTCTGGTACACTGAGAGCTCCTTCTTATTTTCCTCTGAATGTCCAAGTGGTACACTTCTACTTTTTTTCATAAATATGTTATTTACAATAAATAAACCAATGTTCTGCTTATCAGTATGAGCAGAAGACCCATATTCAAATGTGGTTGGGTACACTCTCCAGTTCATCAAACTTTCTACTAATTACTACTCAATAAGTAATCAAATATGGTATTGTTTCCTTAAAGATGTTGTTCCACAAAGACAAATCGTTAATTGCATTCTCTGGTATGGTAAGACGCCTTTACAGTTTCTATGATCTTATTGAAAAAAATTTGAATGATAAAAACTTTCTTGTGATTCAAGAATAGTTTTTTTAAGAAGGGTTTGGCCGTTCAACAGTACAAAGAATGATGTTTCTAATTGGACATTTAGTTACAAAACTCAAAATTCAACAGAGTAGGTAGAACAGTTCCTTTAAGAAGTGTACTTTCTTTTATAAATAGGGGTTTAAAGCATGTCTAAAATGAAAAGTCCCTGAACATTCATATCTGTAACTTTTCTCATTAACAATAAAAGGATGCAAGTAGAAAAGAACATGATATTAAGTCAGTTCACTTCATGAACATATAGTTATTCCTCTAACTTGCGTATTCCAATCAATGTTTTGTTGGACCACCAACAATTGATATCATCCTGATGTGAAGCCACGGTAAACCAGGAGGTTACAATAAGGACAGTGTACGCCCTGATTAACTCATGGAAATGCTTCCCCTTTTTCCAATTCTGCTTGGGAGTCACAAGGAAATATAAAACATTTCACATGGAGAGGCTTTGCTCTGCATACGATATAGCATCTGAGAGCAAATTATATATATCTTCATATACCTATAGTCTTCTTCAACAGGTCCCTTCATTGCATGAGGGAATAGCACCAGGGAAATCCCACAGATATCCGAATTCATCACTACTAGATCACAACGGATACTACTCTTCAGACACAAAGAACTTAGGAAACGTGCAGAAGTCTGCAACCCTGGGGAGTGGAAGAGATTTTTGTAATACTTGATTGTCCTGGGTGTACCTGTGGCAAGGGCAAGACTGCTATCATCCAGTCTGGGGCATCCACAGAAAAAAAAGGATCAGTAATGAATCCTAGTTATTGTCCAAAATCATTAAATCAGGACAGATGCCTGTGTGCCTCCCCTGCCAGTTGCCTTTCTTGTTAGTGCCTTAGTCTGCATAAAAGATCTGTCAGATCTTGTATTTATGTAAGAAGAGCCTGAAAAGCTGCAGTTCTTGGGGGAGATATACTGTACACTGTATGACCAAAAGCATGCAGACACCTGACCATCACACTTATATCAGATTTTTGATCATCCCATTCCAAAATCATGGGCATTAATTTAGAGTCCCTATAAAATCTTCCACTATTCTTGTAAGGCTTTTTACAATATTTTAGAGTGTATTTTTGGAAATTTGTGTCCATTCAGCCATTTGTGTGGCCAGGTTCACTAATATTAGATAAGAAGGTCTGGCTTGTAATCACCATTCTACTTCATTAGAAAGGTGTTCTGTGTGGTTAAGCTCAAGGCTCTGTGCAGTCCATTCCAGGGTGATTACCCTTCACTGGAACTCAAGAGCCTAGCCCAAACCCTGAAAAACAGTCCATGACCCATCCCTCCTGAGCAATGCATTCCAGTAGTGTTAGTGTTCTCCTGGCATCCACCAAATCCAGGTTCATCCATCAGATTTTCAGATGGTGAAGCATGACACCAGAGAACACGTTTCCAGAGTTTAGTGTTAATGTGCACACCACTCAGCTGTGTGTGGCTGAAAAGTGGAGAAGGGATGTCCACATACTTTTGGTCATGTATATGCACCCACCAGTCCATTTTAGATTTGAGAACTATATATGATTGACTCTTGTTTTCTGCCACCTACATACCTAATTGTATTCTATTTGCTTTGTTTTTCTTACGTGTTCCTCATGCATCAGTGCCAAGTAGCACCCTTTATCACTAGTACTGGAAGAACCACATAGTAACCGGAGTGTCGGCTATGCAGAATATTTGACTAGCATAGCCTATTTTCAGATTTATAAAACATGTGTAGTTGTCAGATGTGACATTAAAAAAAAGATACACTGTATAGAATAAATAATCTCCACAGCAAAAGACTCAGGTTTCACATCAACAGAGACACGTGTATAGCTCATAAAAAGCCTGTATCGTTGCTCTTTTCACAAGTGTTTCCCTGGCAACAGTCCCTTGTAAAACAGCTCCTTCCAGAAATCTGTTGAAAATGCAACTTTTTTCGGTGTGTACTTAAAAAGTATGAATGGCCAGGATGGTTCTAAGAGTCAAAAGAGTATTGCTAACATATGTATACTGGTATAGTATATATATATATTGTATTATGAAATCACCAAAAATAATGAACAATTTCCTGTGGTTCTATTCTGCTCTTTGCTGGCATGTGAATTGTGCTTTTGTATTTAGAAAATTCTCTTTCTTCATTAATGCCTGAGGAAGGGACCTAACAACTTGGTCTCCAAAGCTCACAATTAAACTCTCAGTTAACCAATAAATGGTATCATTTTAACAATACTTTTCCTCCTGTTTTCTCAACGGCTAACACGGTACAAACCCTCTTATCATGTATTTCTTTGAAATATATTCTTGTATTATAAACTCCTTTATGTATGTAACATGTTTTTATTATATGAGCCTTTACTACACACACAATGAACTAAGATACAGTCGAACGTAATAATACAGCAAGCCAGATTCAATAACTCTGCAAGGTACTTTAGAATAACTAAGCGCATTTTAAAATTATTGGATTAATTTTGGATTTAACATTTGACGTAGCATTAGAGATATTTGTACTGTATTTAGAAAGAGATTATCTACATTGTCAATTAGGCAGAGATTATCTCGTTCAATGCATTTTTTGAATGAAAAGTGTTAAGTTTGAAAAACATAAACAAGGGTTATAAATGAAATCCCACCGCTACTATATACATTGCAGTATGGCAGCTTTTGACCACCGTACACAGCATGTAACAGATTTCAGTTGCTAATTTTTAGAGCAGCACTTTATCTGATGATGCTTCATGTTTATTTTAAAGCTATTTTCAGCTGGCTTTGCTTTCCACCAATAAAGGAGACTCGAGGGGGCACTTGAACAGTAAGGTTGAATAGTAAATATAATCTTTTACGCACTCACTGCACAAGAGCATTGTGTTTGTCGTGAATGAGGGACAGCTGCTTGCTGTGTATGCATAACAACTTTAAAGAAAGCTCCAAGAAGCAGCATTTTTTCTTTTAAAATAATCTATTGACTACAACGTATGGTACGATCCAACACATTTTCCCCAGTTTGTCACAGCATTATAAGAGAAAAATGACAGCTATAGATGCGTCTGTGTAATGCTATGAATAAGCAATTACAACACCTGTATGAAGAAGTGGGGATTGTGCTCCGGGCTAAATAAATCCACCCTTACAACCCCCCCCAAACCACTTACCCAAATAACCACAGACAAGCGTATATGGATAAAAAAACAGCCACAGCTTTATTACAAAACACAAAAAAAATATACTGTGTTAGAATATTTCCAAGAAAAAAAAACACCAGGTTAATAATAAATATATAATAAAACATATATATTAAAAATATTAACAATAATAATTTAACACTGAAACATCCAAACCTTGCTAACACAGTAATAATAAATTAACTCCGTCTTTGCCGGTCCCGTTTCCATACTCCCCCCTTGTCCAATACCAACAAACAGCTCCCTGTGCTGCCATCTACCAGTGCTAACTACCAGCCGACCATAAGCTTGGTGGGCACAACCAAGGTCATAGACCTTACCACAAGAGGTTAGGTGAGGATTGAGACCCACCCCCTGTCCTTAACTCCACCTTCCACATCCACCATTACCAATTCCTGACCGGCAAGCACATAACAGCTGCCACAGCCCCACTGTTTTAACGCCTTAAATCAGCAGGTGCCCCACACCTCAGAGCCATGGCCTGCTTTACCGCCTCCTGTATAGCTAGATTGAATAGGTCCGGACCCCTAGGTGGATCACCGCATCCCCTCTTCCCAAACAAGCACAACTCAGCCTCTGACAGTGAAAACCCCAAGTGTTCCCCGTTCAGACTCACCATTGCCCTCTTCCTGGCCCAAAAGATATATGATTGCTCGACGAGCCACACTTGGGGAGGGACATGACCTGTAACAAACAAAAATGAAACCTCATAGGGGAGCGCCCGGCCAGACATAAGATAAATAACGTCTAGATTGCCACCTTGCCACACAGTTTCTCTTGACAAGCCCAGTCTGGAAGCATCTGTGGCTGCTCCAATCCTAAACGAGTGACCCCCATGCCAGAGGCATAACAAACTGAAAATGGGACAAAAATTGCCCATTCTCGTGAATCAAGAGAGGGCCGGATAAACCGCTGACCCCTTTATTGCACCTAGCTGCACCCAAGCCTATTTTCCAAAAAAATCATCAGTCATCATCAGTCTGGTTGCAGTTTGCTGTCCAGAGGTTAATTGGGAGGAGGTTTAATTGCACCTCCTCCAACACATTTGTGCTAGGGGAGAGGATGGCTAGAAGGCTGGAGGGGTTTTTAAACTAGTGGTAGGGGGGGAGGGACACAGAGATCTTAAAAATGGAGATAGTGCAGAAAGGAGTGGGGCTTCAGATCAGAACAAGGGGGGTGGAGATGGGGGGAGGGGCAAGATCAGAACAGAGGAGGTATGTATTAATAAAAATTCTCATAAAATTCAAGAGACTCAGGGTAATATTAAATGTATGCTTGCTAATGCAAGGAGCCTAAATAACAAAATGGGAGAACTAGAGGCAATAGCATACACTACCCAATATGATATAATAGGGATAACAGAAACATGGTGGGATGAGACCCATGACTGGGCAGTTAACTTAAAAGGTTATACATTATATAGGAAGGACAGAAAAAGCAGGAAGGGAGGAGGAGTATGCTTGTATGTTAGCAACGAGCTAAAGTCAAATATTAAGCATATTGAAGGCGACAAGGGATTTGTGGAAGCTTTATGGGTAGATATCAACTTGGGGCAAAAAAAAGGAAAAGAACTACTGGTTGGGATATGTTATAAACCACCTAATGTTAATAATGATGAGGAAGAGCAGCTGTTAGAACAAATTGAGAAAGCTGCACATCTGGGTAACGCGTTAATTATTGGAGATTTTAATTACCCGGACATAAATTGGGATAGAGACTAGTAGTTCTGCAAGGGGATTGAGGTTTTTGAACCTGTTAAATGACACCTTCATGCCACAACTGGTACAAGCACCAACTAGAAAGGATACTTGTTTGGATCTGGTGATAACAAACAATGTTGATCTTGTGTCTAACATTCAAGTGGGGGAGCACTTGGGTAATAGTGATCACAATATGGTCTCTTTTGAAATAAACTCAAAAAAGAAATTGCCCATGGGGAATACTAAAACGTATAATTTTAAGAAGGCCAATTTCAATAAGATAAGGGCAGCTTTACAACTTATTGACTGGCAAAAACTCTTCAGGGATAAAAATACTGAGGAAAAATGGAGTATTTTCAAACAAATATTAGCAGGGTACACTTCTCAGTATGTACCACTAGGAAACAAATATAAAAGAAACAAATTGAAACCGATGTGGCTTAGTGGGGTCGTTAAGCAGGAAATTAAAAATAAGAAAATGGCTTTTACAGCATTTAAATCAGACGAATCAGAGGCATCCTATATAAGATATAAGGAAGCCAATAAAGCATGCAAAAAAGTGATTCGATGGGCTAAACTAGAAAATGAGAGGGTGATTGCCAAAGAGAGCAAAACTAACCCCAAAAAATTCTTTAAGTACATAAATTCTAAAAAAACAAAGAATGAAAACGTAGGTTCATTAATAACAGAGAGAGGAGTGTTGGTTAAGGAGGACCAGGAAAAAGCCGAAACTTTAAATAATTATTTTTCCTCAGTATATGTTATGGAGGAACCTATGGCAATGGATATACATAGGACCACTGAGAATTTTCAGTCAAACTGTGAGTGGATGGCCCAGGACAAGGTGCTGCAGCAACTAAAGAAAATTAATGTTAACAAGGCTCCGGGGCCTGACGGTATTCACCCACGAGTACTTAAGGAGCTGTGTCAGGAAATAAGTGAACCTCTGTTTCTAATCTTTCGGGATTCTTTTCTTTCAGGAATTGTACCAGAGGATTGGAGGAAGGCAGATGTGGTTCCTATTTTCAAAAAGGGTTCCAACTCTGTGCCCGGAAATTATAGACCTGTGAGCCTAACTTCCGTTGCTGGGAAAGTATTTGAAGGGCTGTTTAGGGATAATATTCAAGAATTCCTTGGGAAGAATAGTATTATTAGCATAAATCAGCATGGTTTTATGAAACATAGGTCCTGTCAAACTAATTTAATTGCATTCTACGAAGAAGTAAGTAGAAGTGTCGATCAGGGTGTTGCAGTGGATGTAATCTACTTGGATTTTGCCAAGGCGTTTGACACGGTTCCACACAATAGGTTAGTATTCAAACTGAAAGAAATTGGCCTAGATGCAAATTCTTGTTCTTGGGTAGAACATTGGCTTAGAGGTAGAGAACAGAGAGTTGTTATAAATGGTAAATTTTCAAGCTGGTCAAAAGTGGTAAGTGGTGTCCCTCAGGGTTCTGTTCTGGGACCAATTTTATTCAACATATTTATAAATGACCTGGCAGTAGGCATTGAAAGTCATGTTTCTGTGTTTGCAGATGACACAAAACTAGGTAAAGTTATACAGGGCGAGCAGGATATTACTGTGCTGCAGAGGGATCTAGATAGACTGGGGGACTGGGCACTCAAATGGCAGATGAAATTCAATGTAGATAAATGTAAAGTTATGCACTTCGGGGTAGCGAATGCACAAGCAACCTACACCCTAAACGGTAGTGAATTAGGGGTAATGACAAATGAGAAGGATTTGGGAATTGTTATAGACAACAAACTAGGCAACAATGTGCAGTGTCAGTCTGCGGTTGCTAAGGCCAGTAAGGTATTGTCGTGTATAAAAAGGGGCATCAAGTCGCGGAATAAAGATATCATTTTGCCTCTGTATAAATCAATGGTAAGGCCGCACCTTGAATATGCTGTGCAATTTTGGGCACCTTTTCTAAAGAAGGATATCATAGCACTAGAAAGGGTGCAGAGGCGGGCTACAAAATTAATAAAAGGAATGGAGCACTATAGTTATGAAGAAAGGTTAACTAATTTAAATCTGTTTAGTTTAGAAAAACGTCGCCTCAGAGGGGATATGATAACATTATATAAATATATTCGGGGCCAATACAAACCATTGTGTGGAAATCTGTTCATAAACAGGACTATGCATAGGACACGTGGTCATGCATTTAGACTGGAAGAAAGGAGATTTAGACTAAAGCAGAGGAAAGGGTTTTTTACAGTAAGGACAATAAGGATGTGGAATTCTCTGCCTGCAGAGGTAGTTTTATCAGAGTCTGTACAGACGTTTAAACTGCAACTGGATGGATACCTGGAAAAACATAATATTCGGGGATATAATCTTTAATTATGGGGAAACAGCTTATTGATCCAAGGAGAAATCTGACTGCCATTTTGGGGTCAAGAAGGAATTTTTTTCCCTGGTTAGTGCAAAATTGGAAAGAGCGAAACCGGTTTTTTTTGCCTTCTTTTGGATCAACAGCAACAAATTAACAGATATAGGAAAGGCTGAACTTGATGGACGCATGTCTTTTTTCAGCCTATATAACTATGTAACTATGTAACATTAATAAGGTTTTGGTAGCAGGATAAACTGCTTTGTGTGCCCACTATGTAGGAGGTTAGAGTAGGTTCTCACCGACTTTTTTTTCTTTCTCTATTTTCAAAAAACGTCTGTTTTTGACCACCTGATCTTAAAGAGAAAATAATTATCCACGAGCACAAGATTCTCGCAGAGAATCTTGTAGCCCCGCAGAAAACATAGAATTGGAGGCATACTCACTTTTTAGAGTCCGGCAGGGCCTCTGCGGCACCATCACCTTTCCTGAGGTATTCAGAGCTCGATGTCCACTGGTCACTGCTGCATCTTCCCGGGCAGAAGTATGTGCCTGTGGCGGCAAAAGGGTTGCAAAATATATCCCTCCTGTGTAAATGGCAGGCCCAGCCCCGGGGGGAAATGCCATACCCTTCACTGTTCCCTGAGTCACTCTCCTGCTGGACTCCCCCCTAGCTGGGCTGTCCTCCATCCTGACTCCCCAGGCCCTGTTATCCTGTTACATGTAATGCAGGCTCTTCTCTTCTGTGTTCATGCACCTGAGTGGGTTTAGCGAACGAGGCCTGCCTCGCAGCCCGGCTGGGCGGTCTCAAGATATCCACGTGCGTCCTCCACCAGGCTCAGTCTTTTAGGAGCCCGCGGTGGAGTGCCAATGACCCAGGTCACCCAAAGTTCACCTCTATATCCCCTCTGAATGCCTGCCCTTCCCCATGCACTCCACACCAATCACTGCGCACTCACCCACACTCATACATGTGTCCTGTACATTAAGCTATGCTAATTCCCAGGGGCCTAAACCTTAATTGCACTCTCTAATATGTTTAGCAAATAAACTTTAGCAGATCTGTGATTTTATTCCTTCCTCTACAGGTTAGATCACACAAAAACAGCACAGAAACCATTAATATGTTTTTTTCAGTTTCTATGGCAACAACTGATGGGTGCCTGCTTATTAAAGATTCAGAGCAAAAATTGTGAATGAGAAAAATATTTACATTATTAAAGAATTGCCTACAAAATGGGCTTTGGTATTCAGTACTAGAAGTGATGCTCCTAATGCTGCATTTAGACACAAAAGCAGTAGAGTAGGTGGAACAGCAACTGTATGTGAATCCGTCTTGCCGGTGGGGGATATAGGTTAAATCAGTGTTGACAAAACATCTCATTCTGCTAAACAATAATGTGTTTGTGTGTATTTTAACAATTTCTAACAAACGTGAAGTTTTACTTTGGCCTGCTGTCCATCATGATTTCACTCTTTAGACAGGTGTCTCCTGGAGTCAGCTTTGTGTTTCATTTGATTAGTATACAAGTAACCTGCCAGTAAAGGAACATCTTGTTATAGAAATGGGTCACTTGCAAACAAAATGGCTAGACAATTTCACTGGTAACAGTTTCTGGTAAATGTACGGATAGCTTCTATATGCAATAGGAAATCAATTAGATAATACTAAGAAGGTGGAGCTCTGATGAGTTGCAAAATGTATTTTATAGATCTGTAGGAAAGAGTGAAATACACATATATGGAATTCTTTATATTGATGGTGAAATCATATTAATTACAGTAACTATTCATCTTATTATAGGTTCGTCTTTGGTGATCTGCATTGTATCTGTAACGTCTGCCCTGGACAGTTATGGAGAAGGGAGCAAGTAAGTAATTACCATTTTTTTGTACAGTACAACTTCTTCCAACGTGAAACAATATAGTATTAGACTAACAAATGTTTTTGTCCTATAATATTTGTATTTTTGTTGTGATATCCTACTACTTAAAGTCCAAATATTTAGTCGTTATCACCCATATATTTGGGTAAGATACCTTAGTTGGCAATATTTAGTTAAATAAAAACAAAAAAGGTACAAATGACAAATTTAGAAAGGTCGCAAAGGAAATAATCCTATTCATGTTAACAATTATCACATAACCAATATACACTCACTGGCCACTTTATTAGGTAGTACCGGGTTGGACCCTCTTTTGCCTTCAGAACTGCCTTAATCCTTTGTGGCATAGTTCCTACAAGGTGCTGGAAACATCACATAGATTTTGGTCCATGTGGACATGATAGCATCACGCAGTTGCTGCAGATTTGTGGTCTGCCCATCCATGATGCAAATCTCTTCTGCTGATGTAGCCCGTCTGCTTCAAGGTTCGACGTGTTGTGCATTCAGAGATAGTATTCTGCATACCTTGGTTATAACAAGTGGTTTTTGAGTTACTGTTACCTTTCTGTCATCGTAAGCATAATCAGTGTTGCTTTTGAAGTTTTTTTATAAGCAAGTCCTACAATTAGCGCTATATCTTAAATTTTAAATCTCTACATTTTAAAAAGCCCATGGGGTGCCTAGTTTATGGAAAATTATGATTTGATGGAGAAAAACGAGTTGGACGGCTTCAAAGATGTCCCAAAAATGGGACATTGGCACAAACTGACCAGACTGACCAGATGTCCAAATGCCCAAAAATGCGCACCACACAAAGGCCTTTTACCTCCCAAATAACCCAACAAACTCATGCATGGGGGGTATCGCTGTACATATTTGACAGTGATGGATACCCAGAGCTGTAAATCTATTCCTGAAGTACAATTTGTGTGAATAAAAAAAATAATCCTATAAAGTTTGGCAAAGGCTGATGGTAGAATTAGTGCATGGAAAGGGTTAAAATACCAGCATTCGAGGTGTCTAGTTTTCAAAAATATCTGGTTTGATGGGGTAAATTGCATTGGCTGGCTTCGAAGATACCCGAAATAGCACATGAGGCTTTTGAAATAGCAAAAGGCTACTTGTAATTATTGCCCAATAACTTGCAGAAAAAAGCAAAAAAAATAAATAAATACATTGGGTATTTCTAAACTCAGGACAAATAGTAGAATCTATTTAGCAGGATTTTTCATTCCTTTTTGCAGATGAGTAAAAGATTTTTTAAAAAAAAGTGTGAAGAAGTATTTTTTAACAAAAAATCACCATATTTTATAATTTTTTTTTATAGTAAATTACTTGATATGATAAGAATAATGGTATGTAAATAAAGCCCTGCTTGTCATGAAAAAAACAATATATAATGTTTATGGGTGCACAAAATGAGAAAGAAGAAAATTACAGCTAAACAGCAACACTGAAAAATGTTAAAAGAGCCTTTGTCCTAAAGTGTAGTATGACTCTTGTCATTAAGGGGTTATTTTTTTTTATTATTATTTTTTTTACACAAAACCAATAAGAGCAAGAAAATTGTCTCTTGATACACTTGATGCTATTAAAGTTACATTACATGACCTTTTTTTGCAGGAAGATGGTTTCTCTAAAGAAAACAGAGTTGGAACTTGTCCTTAGGTGTAAATCAGTAATTGGAGCATACCATAATATTGCAGTGTTCCATCACGTCCGCATCTGTGATCTAAAGGAAAAGGGGCTATAGTTTTACTTCTTAGAGCTGTGAACAGGACACTTGGGAAGAATTAAATCCAAATGTCTGGGTTTGTCATGCTTATGTGACATAATTATGGGAATGCTAGCCCTCAATCTGTACTGGGCTAGCCAATGAGACAAAGTTTCTGTTTAGCAAGACTGTAATCTATTGATCAAAAATAATTTTCCTCCTAAACAGCATTTCATTAGTTACTGTCCATTGCTATCAGTGACATTAGCAGAGCAGAGAAGGTGTCTTTGCTAAAGAGAAGCAAATCACGGGAGGACTGGCAATGTTCGGCCAGGGAAGAACTCCCACTAAGTGACCCAATGCATTTGAGAGACAATACAATCAACTATATGGACCTGTCTAACGCAAAGTGCAAGCTTATTTGTACACCATAGACTGGCCATAAAAGGGCCAGTAAGCTTCCGGTTAGAGTGTAAATGTTGACTGAAATCCAGTTCCAATATGTGGGCCTACAAGTAAAACAACAAAGCAGTGGCCCAACATCTTCAAATCAGAGTAGCCCAGGGAAAATGCCCCCTCCCCCCGAACAGCCCTCTCCGAAACCAAATACAACTGGAAATCATAGAGAGAAATACAAATAAGCTTGCACTTTGCTTTACATATAAGATTCAGTCATCTTTTTTTGACAAAATAGACTAAAGGAACAAAATATTGTGAGTTGTCTAATAATGTTATTGCCTCTGTACAGTACACCTTGCACTGTGCATAAAATGCAAAACTAGGGAAAAAAATACAACAGTGTACGACTATACAAAGTTAAATCTATGCACCACACATGAATACACTTATGTGAAGTCTCAAATGGCCAAAGCTGCTTCTTATATGGGGAGGTCAAATGACAAAAAACAATAATAGTGTAATATAGAAACTGAAACAAAAATCTTTACTGCAACAAGGGAGTAAAATAATAATAATAATAATAATAAGGTATAAAAACCATGTGGAGTCCGATTGCTGCTACAAAACTTCAGTGAACAAGTACGCCAAATTAAGATAGTTCTGGACCTGTACTTATGAACAACTCATTCTCATCAAAAGATTGCCCTGGCCCTGACCATCGGCTTCTAAGGGGACAATTTTAAAATGATATTTGAGTAAAAACGTCATATTACGGTAATATGATTTTCAGTTTAAAAGGAACAGTCATGTCAATATTTGTGTGAAGCACTCTGTCTATTTCTATCTGATGGCACGCTAGCCTACTTAGCATGCCAATAGCACGTACAGCAGCCAACAGGGTTTCATCCTGATCTCTCTCTCTAGAGGAAATTGTAGTGGAGTGTGCAGCTCTAATCCGTGTCCATGCTTTCTGCCAAGTAAAGAAAGCAAATGGAATTTCTAATTGAAAATTGCTTCACTGATGCCTTGAAAAACATGGCATTACTGCTGCTTTAACACATGCTTGGTACAGAGATGAAACACTACTTGTTCTCGGAATATTGTACTATAAAATAAAATAAAAAAACCATTAAGAACATCTGTAATTTGACCCTGAGGTGATTTTAAGGTGGCTGTGATGAGCACCATTCACTGTAATTTATTAGACCCCATGCAGGAACACATAGGAACTTTGATATTTATAGTTGGAGATTACCGCGCACCTGATCACAGGGCTGTACTTCATAATCTTTGATTGGACCCCCCCATTGGACTTGGGTTGTTATATTCCTCATCATCCGTTTTTCATGATACAGAAAAATAGTGATTAAAAGAACGTCTGCATCAAGTCTTCTTGTACTTTTGGAGAAGAATTAGCAAACAACCTATATGGGTATTTTTCAAATGTATTTTTTCCTGTTTGACTCAAAATGATTTCACTTTGACTGGCACTGAATACTCATTTTTCTTACAAGAATGCCACCTTCCATCCGAATATTTTCCCTGAGAACTCAAGATTACATCACTCCATCACTGCACAGAGAATAAACCTGTACCAGTTTTATAGACTTAGATCCCAATGACAGGCATCACATGTTCATTTATCAAATACCCTTATCAAAGTGCAATGTTTAAATCTGTATTAACATCAATAATGCCAGCATCAGAGTCTAGAGAACTTTTCTGTACATTTTCTTTTTCTTCCCATAATGTTTCTAACGGTATGTCACATGAGTTATTTTAAAATGAGTTTTCTCTACTGATACGTCCCAAAATCTAGCAGCCGGAAGCATTCATATATAAAAATAAATTCTAAACTGCTCTCTTACTGCAAACGACAACTGCTTGAGGCAACTCTTCATGTGCCTCGAGCTGTTCAGTTTTTGTTGTCCTTCTTTTTCTACATACCTTATGTGTCTATTTAGCTTTAAACGTTCTGCCTCTTAAAGCTGTCGCTTTAACATAGAAGAATACAACCCCTCAAAGAGACCTCGATGAGTTAAAATTATGTTTTCTGCACAGAGATATTGCTTGTAAAATTATACAGTATTCTGAATGTTCCATATACTGAGTACGTCATACTGCGGAAGGTACAGAACATTGATATAGCAATGTTTGCTTTTGTCTTTCAGTTGTTGGCTGTCTCTGGAGAAGGGAGCAATCTGGGCCTTTGTGGCTCCTGCACTGTTTGTGATTGTGGTAGGTATGGTGCAGACAACTGGCAAATAGCATCAGGTTATTACTGATCATAGATCATAGATCATAGATTGACCACGCTTGGGCCCAAAACTTTAAAAGGAGGCACAGTAGTAGGGACATAGGCAGAATATGGGAAAGAGCAAAAATCAGCATCAAGTGGGTCAAGATCAGCCAAAATAAGAAGTGCTTGGATGGGTATGAGTGGGTCTGAAGAAAAGCCTACTTTTTGCTGAAATCATGGTTTATACAATTTAGCAAAAATAAAATATTGTATAGAATGGCTAAAGATTGAGAGGTCAATTTCCCCCTTTGAAAAAAAAGAATGCCTGTGGATGAAACACTCATTTGGTTCTTTTTGAGGCCTATGTGATCGTGGGTAAGGGATCATAAAGACCTTGAGTCTTAAGGGTTTATTCACTAAAGGGTTCATAGACATGAGAGTTGTGGTTTCAGCTCACTTACTTCAAAATTTGCTATAAAGGGCCAACACCGGCAGGTTTCTCTGGCGTGAAGAGCTGAGCTGTCCCTGCACAATGGATAATTTAATAAGTGGGAAGACATGATATCCCATTTATTTAACGGTGCATTATAGGGCTAGCCAAGCTCTTCCTACATCAGAAGCTTGCCTGGGCTGGACTGGGCCTTTATCATTGATAGTGAAGTTAGAGTTTAAACATATATTGCACCTCTGTACAGTTAAATTAAGTTGCTCAGCTCACTTAAAATATGTATTGAAGTACTGTACACACATAACATAAATATATGAATGAAAACACTTAGCATGTAAAAGTGTTTGTTGATAGAAATATCCATATAACTAAAAAAATACACAAATCCAGATGAATTATATGTGTGTCATTATGGTTATCCTTTTCAGATGATCTGTAATGTAACATAATTGGGTAATCTCCAGACCAATACATGCCATTTCTGCTCAATTTACTGTGAAAGATGAAATAGTCTTATTCTGATCAATGATTTGATTGTTTTTAAATCGATGATAAGAAATCATCCTACCCTCATAGGATAGAATGTAAAAAAAAAAAATCAGTGCAGTGAGGCAAGATAATATGAGATATTGCGTGGTCGACTAAAATGCTGGCACTGATGTTTGTTGTAGTTATTTAATTGTTTAATACATCCACACCATCTATTAGGAGTGGTGGGGGTAAAGTAAAAGAATGGTTGTGTAAGCAAATAAGGCAACCATTCTGTGTCCATATTCCTTGGGGCATCATAATTTTTGCCATTCATATGTGTTGGGTAGTTAATGTTAACAAAAACTCTTTAGCAGAGGAGATTGTACTCGCAACACAGTCACAAGACTTAATTAATATTAAAACTAATAATTGATTTTTGAGGAATGCCTACTCACTAATTCTGAAGATGCTCCTTGATGGTGTACATTGAGCACAAGCCTTCCAGTCTATCCTTAATTACATTTTTGTCTTGTATGCCCCTTACTTTTATACCTATGTTTCTAATTACCCCTCAGTTATTGATAACCCCTACACTTCCATAAAGCAGTCCAGAATCAAGACTGGTTATAGAGCCAGAATGAGAAAGGGGCTGATACTTTTTATCAGACATCATGATGAATGTGAATGAATGTGAGTTTGGAAAAGGAAGACGAAACAAAGAAAATACAATTTTAACATAAAAGTATTTTTTAAAAACAAATGATGTATTCCCATTTTTTTGTATGTATGTGTTTTTCACAAGGAGATGTTTGAGTATTCTTCAGCTTGCTTCTGTGTATATGTGTAACAAAAAAGGGTTAATAGAAATAAAATGAGCAAAGCCCTCATTTTTCATCCTTTCCTCTTATCACCTTACTCTTCCGCATTCATCTGCTTCCCCATCAGTGGGGACTAAACATGTACTAAATCTTTGAAGATGCGTGATCAGGATCAAGGTTTTCTTACTGATACATGAACACATTACAGAGGTGTAATTACGCCTGCACATTAAATTACATGAATTTGTTGCTAAATCACTTTCATGGTCAAGGAATCCTTGTATCTTCCGACTTTACTTGGATGGATATACAGAATAAGCTATGCATAGCAGCAGTGCTTTTGTGGTGTTCATTTGCACATTGTTGGGACGGATGGGACGGGGGGAGATGCTATTTTGGTCTTCCCAGTTCATCACGTTCTGTAATTTCTTTATATACATACATTTGTGTTAAACGTTGAGGTATTTCTCATAATGTGCTATATTCCCTTAAGTGGGACATGAAGCTAATACTGTCAATTTCAATCACCAGAACGCTTAAGAAGATTAGATATTGTATTCCCATCCTTTGTAATATAATAGTGCCTACGTGTTGCATCAATCTGATCTTTTCATTAAGTATGTTCCTGTGTAAGCAATTATTCAGTATATTATGATTTAAATACAACGTCAGGCTTTACAATGTAAGCAAATAAAAATGCAAATCGTTACAGATTCACAGCATAAACAGTAACACACAAAAACGTTATTGTGTAATGGTAACACAAAATAGTACAGAATGAATTTACTCCAGTTAATATATTTTTCTATTTGAGTAGATAAAGTTCTGGTGGAAAATGTTTTCTTTATGAAATAATAATAATAGTTCAGTTCATATGAAAGGTTACACTTACTCCAAATGTTATAGGGTGAGTTTTGTTTTGTTGCCCCACTGTGTAGCAGACAAGTTGACTCTTGTCTCAGCATTCTCTGGCCATGCCTTCTGATTGACTGAAAACACACAAACCCCATTATGTATGTTGCCTAAAAATGCTGGATTTCTTGTAGTTAAAATAGTCACCTCTACATATGAGTCTAAATGTCCTGTAAATGTATACTGAGGAATTCATTACCATTTAAAATGCATCTGTTCATTGAGTTAATTCAGTTTAACAGCAACACCTTTACAGTAAAAGTGCTTGGGATCTTTTTCAGAGATCTGGTGCAAATCTCCTAAATTGGCCATGATTGACATATATCAATTTCAAATGCAGGAATGGTTAGGATTAAGTAGGAATTTGAGGGTGGAAACTTGATTTAGTCATCAAACACAAGGAGACATTGCACTATGGCCAAAATGCTATAATCATCCTTAAATGGTGAAGGGTATACAAAACCCCCCAAATGGCTTAATATTGAGTGAGCCCAAGGCTGCCTGTACGCAAATGATATGTGTATGTGTGTATCTGCCATTCATATACATCACATGCTTTGTCTTTTTTATGTCTTTTATGTATTGTGACATATATAGAATTATAATAATAGAGTGTTGCGCAACTCCAATGTGATAAAAAAAGAAAAATGTATACTTAAATATAAACTGAAGATGTGCCTGATCCAGGAACATGTATACATAAAAGACAGAAGCCCACCAATAGGGCAAAACGCGTAGTGTGTATTTCCGCCCTCACACACAGGAACTGATGTCCCTGTCTGCAAATCTCAAGAGAACCTGTCTTGTGGCTTCCGGTTTGACCGGTATCTGTAAAGTCCGCACTACACTACTCTAAGTGAGCTTAGCACTTCCCGTCCCACCTTAAGGAGCAAGTTTTTTTTTTTACTACATTTAAGCACTGGATGTTTTTTATGCAATGAATTGTGACTTTGTTTAACTTCCTGCTCCTCCGTTTTCTCCAATATCTGCTATACTGCCCTATTGTGACCTGGGGATTACAACGAAGGATCATACCTACGTTTTGAAACTGCCAAGTCTTTCATCTGTTGGTCCCACTTGGGTCTCCCTGTGCCTACGCTGTATAGCGCAGTATAGCTGCTCACCCATATGTGAGTTTTATACTGAGGTCTGGACACTGGCAGTATTTAAATTACTTTGCAATATTGCACTGTATTTTTTCCTGGGTCAAGTGACTCTTCGGTTTACATTTAAGTATACATTTTTCTTTTTTTTATCACATTAATTTATTATGTTTGCACAGCACTCTATTATTTGTGGCCCGTGTGTTTGTGGCCTGTGTTCATTTGTATAATTAAGCACTTATATCATTCTTTTTCTACTTTGTTATATATATATATATATATATCTACAGAGCCAGTTTGAAAAATGCTATTACATAAAAAATGATTAATAATGTATGGGGAATATTAGTTCTGAATTAATCAAATTCCCTAATTTCAGTTACATTAAAAATATACCTAATATTTGTAGGTTATGATAATGACATATTGAGTAATCTCATTATATTTAGTAAGATCTTCTTTTTATGTGCTAGAGGTTGGCTTTCATTTTGTTTTCTTTCTACGTAAATGTATTTACACAGAGGTTCACTTGTACTGCAATTGTAATTCTTTTGACACTTGCACTGTGGTTATCTACCACCATCTTAATTGGAAATGACTGCAGTAATATTTTTAGCTTTTTCTTCTGGATCAATAGAACGGTAATATGTCATGACTAAATATATATATTTTTATCATCTACTCTAATATTGTGCTACAATAAAACAAGTTAGGTTTATCATAATATCCAGAAATAATGATTACGGCAGATGAAGGTCTCCAAATTACATACTTCATAATCCTCAATTTGTTGGCAAATGGAGGATTAATCACAAGATCAAGTGCATCTAAAAGGGTTGATAATTTTGCATTTTTCTAAAATACTCTAAATAATTAGGAAATGTAATATATGTTACACATTTTGTCATAGTTTTTGATGTCATATAAGGAATTTTACTATACTGAAAGGGTAGTAGATGAGTGGAACTCTAAGCAGAAGTAGTAGAGGTTAACGCAGTAAAGGAATTTAAACATGCATGGCATAGGCGTATGGCTATCCTGAAGACAAGACCAAAGACCAACTATTTTCTTGCAGAAACATGACCAGACTAAATGAGCTGAATGGTTCTTATATGCTGCCAAAATTAATATACATGTAAATTTTTATTAAATTCAGGTTAAACATAACTATTTACAGATGGCTAGTGCAATCGTTTTTAATAAATTGTTTAATTGCTAAATATTACAACACAGCATTAAACATTTCTTGTGTTTTGGCATAACCACTGGACAGTTTGTGGCTATGTGTAACTGGATGAATCAGTTTGCTCTAGCTGTACAGGCACTACTTGCTAGAACTGATATGACTTGCTCCCAAGTACTGGTATCAGCCTGATTTCTTGTTGTCCCAGTCTCTTCAGTTACCTCCTCCAACTTACCGAGGAGATCTAGCTGGCTGCAGAGGATTCCCGAGCCTATGCTCTATTCATTTATAGATGTTTTTCATATGCCAGGCCAGAGCCATACCTCTCTTCGAGCCTTTTCACTCCTACTCCATATTGGCTGGAGGAACTTATCACTTTTGTTGGACATATAGATTTTCACCTTTCCGGAACAGAAAATACAATGGGAGTGTCAGAGATCAGCTATGTGTCTGACACTTCGCTTTGGCGACACAGAAACACCCACAATTAGTGCAGGTTGAACTTATGCAAATAGTGAAGTGGAGAAAGATTGCGTGGAAAAACTGGGACACTGTCTGTGTATGTCCTAGTAACCTCCAATGCCTTTAGAGGATCTAGGGACCTGCTCTAGGTATATTCTTTGCCTCTGCATTGACTGCAGGAGTGGCTGGCGAGCACCATAGAATACATTTGTCTACCAAGACTAACACTCTATCGATAGAAGCTATTGATAGCAATCCTTTACAAGTATCAACAGTAACTTTAGGTACCCTGCCCCTACTCCACACTGAATCTCTGGTTCTGAATGTTATCTCTTCTCCTTCTGCACCAGTTGTGTTGAGATATTCTTGGCTTCAACTGGAGTTGTAAGTGCTGTCCTTTCTGTTTTCCTCCTGCCTATAAGAATTCTGGGGCAACCATTTCCGTGGATATGTCCCAATTTCTTGCTTCATATTAAGAATTTTCTGATGTCTTCAGTATGAGGGAGGTTGATTCTCCCACCACATTGATTCTATGATTGCCCCATAGCTCTCCTGTTAGTAACAGTTTCACTCCATGGAAGGGTCTATCCTTTGTCTCCATTAGAAACGAAGGGCCATGGACCAATACATCAGTAATAATTTACAGAAGGGGTTCATTCGACCCTCAACTTCTGCAACTGGAGCTTGAGCTTTTTGTGTCTACTCTAAGGCTCTGCATTGATTATCTAGGCTTGAATTGCATAACTATCAAGGATACATACCACCTTCCTCTAATTTCTGAACTATTTGACAGACTACAGCGTTCCCATATATTCACCAAGTTAGATCTTCGAGGAGCATACATTCTTATATGAATCCACGAGGGAGATGGATAAAAGATGGCATTTAGCACACGCTCCGGTCACTACAAATATACCATCATGCCTTTCAGACTTTGTAACTATCCTGCCATCTGGAGTTCCTAAATGTCTGTTTTTGGGACTATGCGCAACAATTTGTGATTGTTTATTCAGGTGAACCCTTGATCCACTCTACCAACCTCTCTTCTCATTGTGAACATGTAAAGAAGGTACTGTATAGTAAACTAGAGAAATATGAATTTGAAGTGCCTAAGGTGACCTTCATTGGTTATGTAATTAGTGCTTCACCCCTCATGGTCCTTTACAGCCACTGCCTACTCCTGACCGTCCCTGGTCACACTTAACCCTTAACTAAATTGTCAACTTACCACCTTCTCACCTCCATACTGCTAATCTGACTGAAGTTGATCCATTTTCTAAAATATTGATCTAAATATGTTGGCACTCTCTGATGCTACATTTATGAACTTTTATAAATGATAATCATTGGTCATTATAATCATTATTGGTCTGACCTACTACCACTGGCTTAGTTGTCCCAGAATAACACCTTACAATCATCAACCCTGTCAATTGAAGTTGCCTTACAACATTCATTGTACTTTCCATTTCTTTCTACTGAAGCAGCTAACCTTTAACAAAGTTCCTTTTTGCCAGTGAAATAAATGTAGAGGAAGAATTTGAGGAATAATCTACGGTTTGAAAGGGGCCGCATCAATATTTGTTCAACTGGATGGGGTACGACCCAGAGGAGTGGTACTGGATTTGTGCTTCTGACATCCATGTACCATGCTGGTTCTCCAGATGGACCTGGTGGGCCTTTTTTCTCAAGGATGGATACTGTATGAACTTCCTTTCATGGTCACTGGGACCTTCCACTGTGTCATCACTGTCCAGCTGCCTTCTTTGTCGGCACGGACATTGTCCAGCCACGTTGGAGGCCACTCCTCCCACTGATCTTCAGAGGTAGCAAGCATGCTTCACAGCAACCCGTTCCCTCCTCTGAAATGCCAACTTTACAGTAGGCCACCTCTAGGCCAACCTAGCAGTTGTCACCACGGGGAGCTGGAGATGGTGACGGCAGGATCGCAGGGATGTCAGCAGAGGGGGTGGCGCTCCCATGTACTGCTCTAGCGCTCCCTCTTCAACGTGTCCAAACACGGGAGGAACGGCTGGCGAGTCTGCAGGTATAACGCATGATCCCTTTAAAACCCATATCGGAGCTCAGATATTCTGAGACACTCTGTGTGCTACAGTGTGTCTACAGCTCTGTGCTTCTGTCCCTTTGCTGAACCAGCCTTTTGCTCATTACCTGCTTACTGACCCGGATTGCCTCTCGACCTTGCCTTTTGCCTGCTGCCTGCCTACTGACCCGGATTGCCTCTTGACCTTGCATTTTGCTCGCTACCTGCCTACTGACCCGGATTGCCCTTTTGACCCTGCCTGTTGATTGCCTGCCTATTTGGCCTTGGACTTCCTCATCACCCCTGCATATCGGCCTCCTCCTCCTACTCCAGCTAACAGGTACCTTACCGGGGCTAACAGGAGTATGCAATATGATGACTTTGTTTTCATCATGGGTTTTTCTATTTAAACATTGGGCCTTCAGTCTCAACTTGCTCTTCGTTGGTGGGACTACTTGCGCAGTTCCAGACAATGTGTTCTGAACAGGCTTGTCTTGTCCCAGTTTCCTGTTAATTGATTCAACTTGACAATTGAGATTTTGACTCAGCTTGCAATGTGACCCCTGTTCCTAACCCCAGCCTGATTCCTGTCCTGGCTTCAGGTTATTGACACAGCTGGTACCAGTACCCAGTACCTCCCTGGCCTTGGCTAGCTTTATTTCTGAACCAGGGTTCCTATTTTTCAAAATTCATTAGTTAGTCTATACCCACACATCAAGATTTTATACCAATTTACATAATGCATTTTCTATCTTATTCCATCTTAAAATACATATGCCTTGTTTAATGAGTGCAGATAATCCAAGTATTAAGTATCAACGATAAAGATTGAACATATTTTTGTACATTTTAAGATAAGCTTTATTATGGCTGTAACTAGTTCATCGCTCTGATTTTAATCCATGATTTTGAGCCAAAGCGATGAAGCTTTGTTGTGGAGGGTTGCAACGTTGACAAGCGTATTCACTTATGTAATTGTGATAATCTTTGTTAGGCTTGCACATCCCTGTACCTTAGAAATTCCAGAAATGTATTACCCAGAGAGCCATTGAGAATCATCGACTGCAATCTGGAATGACGTCACAACCTACTTCCATTCAAATTAAAATGCATGCTCCCTTCAGGCTGAGCATGCACATATAATCGTATGCAGGAAGAGGATTTCACTGGTTTGCCGTGTGTACTGACCCATTGATGGGCAAAAGAGATATGTGTCTGTGTCTGCTGAGCAAATCATTTGCATTTAAAATCCATTTCAGAGCACAGATTTATGTGGCACGCATAATGAGTGTCAGTGCTAAATATCATATACATTATATATATTTTCTTTATACTGTTTAATGATCTGATCATTTAACACTGCATAAACTCAAACCCTAATTTTTATAGTTCATTACTAGAATATATTCAGTATACTGCTTCAAACAGTCTGCAGAATGTAATAGCCAGATATAACACCAGAAAGAATGGAGTTATGTCTAAAACATGATTCTGGTCACAGTTTGCATACCGGTCTTATCACCATGGCGGTTGAAGGAATCGGGAATTTTGCATTGGTTTGAAACTTTGCACTAAAATCTGCGTACATAAGTCAACTAATTTAATTCTGAGTACTGTTTAATCTTCAAACCCTGAATTTCAGTCTCATTCACGTGTCCTTAAAGAATGATTAAATGCAGCCTGCCCCGTAATCATGCGTCACTAAAAGGCATCCATAGGTTATAAGCCTTTGTTGCCATAGGAACGGAAAAAAATTTTTTTACTTACTGTAAGAATAAAATGAAACATTTACTTAATTTGTTTTCCCTGTTAGATCATGCCAGGACACGCTAGCATTTTGTCGATTTAGGGGAAAAAAAACTTTTAAATAAATGTATGCAACGGTGTTTACAGAAATAAAGGATATATAAATGTATTACAAACTGACTTTATGTTTATTCCAGTGGGAGCAACCATTGTAACGTACATTCCTCAGTATTAAAATGATTATTATTCCCATTAAGTCGTTCCTACAATGTCATTTAATGCTGCCTTACTGAGGATAAGTAATGCTTTACATTGAAACAAAATATCTGTAAAACATTTAGACAGATTTAAAAACTAAAAGCACCTGCAGTCAATAAGTTTCATAAAGCAAAAACTGTGTCCGTTCATCTTTAAGACTTTGATAACATATAAAGGACATTTCTAAGTTATTTATAAGCTTATTTTTCTTTCTTGATGCTCTTTCTGTTGCTCATGGTTACATATTGCACGATAAACTGCGCGTTTAATAAAATGCAGAGAAAGTATGGCTGGGTTAGGTAATTTTAGGTTATTAAGCTTTCTATAAAAATTCAAATATCAAATAGATTTTTGCAACCAAAAACGAGTAAATGTATTGTAATTTCGTACTATTTTTTTCCCCCCTCTGACATCCATACTTGCTTTGAATTTCAATGTCTTTTTTTCCGCCTCTGATTCAAAGGCGTTAAAGATAGCTGCTTTGTATCTCCCAGAATTGAGATGTTTTTAAGAGATCTGTAGCTCTGGTGGGAGTTCCTTTTTTTCAAGGTTATCTGGCCTGCAAGTGACAAAAAAGAACACAAAAGTAGGTGATTTTGTTAGCACACACAGGTTTGATAATGGTTACCTTTCAGTGTCTTCTTATTTAAATCCTGTCCTCTCAACAGCGTTGCTGCCAGAATTATCTACAACAGGCTGACATTTTCAAAAAGGCTTTTGAAATCAGGATCTCAACATGCAAAGAAAGCCTATCTGCTGCCAAGTGGATGTGCAGTGCAATTAGACCACTCTGAATTATAGAAGTTTGTTTAATAGACCATAGGATTGCGGGTGAATTATAGTGGGTTAAAATAGCTCATCTCACAGACTTCATTATAACGAACAAACTCTGGAAGCTTAGCTTTGAAAAATGCAGCAATCAATGAAATCTCTTGAATTTGAAGTTGGTCCTTGATAATGGATGATGACTCCATTGAGTTAAAATGTTACAAGTCACCCGCAAAGTTATGGCTGACTGGATAAAATTCATATCCTACAATGCTGCTGGGCTCTATCTTGCCGTATAATCTGACATTTTTAAACCCTGAGGTTACTGCGATCTAGTCCTGGGTACACTTCTCATGTAATCATACTCGCATAGGAACCTGGGAATTACTACCGTCTTTGCATACGAAGACCCTCTTGAAAGCTCACCCAAGAACTGAACTTGGGAAGGACTAAAAAAGCTCAACAGGGAGCTGTAGTTAACGGGGACTCAACTTGGCTAAAGTGAAAAACTTGAAGTGAAAGTAGTTAATTTGTGTTTCCTAACCTTTACCTCGGTAACTAAAACGTGATGCGTAGTTAAAGGCTCCTTTGGTTAGTTGGATCTACCAAAAATGATATAAGGGAAACAATTCTTGTTCTCCAGTCAAGGCTGTTTGCTCATGGATATAGTAAAGAATAACTATAAATGTGTAACACTCATCTAGTTTGTAATTGCAGAGATATGGATATTCCCATATGTATGTAAACATTGAACTAGTTTGTGCCTTGACCTGAATATTCTTATTGATATACACATCAAATAAATTATTTTATTTATTTTTTTACCTCTTCATTTGATGATAGGTCAATATTGGGATCCTAATTGCAGTAACCAGAATTATCTCCAGAATTAGCGCTGACAACTACAAGGTTCATAGAGATGCCAATGCTTTTAAGTAAGTACCTGACTTTGTTCACATACAGTTTGTGTTTAACCAATATTTTTTTGCCTTGTATATCACCATTTTGCACATAAGTGAACACTTGATGAACGTTTTTTACAACCTTGTATGTGTAATGTTCTTTGCTCAAATTGTTTACCTTTGGCTCTTCCTTATATAGTGTATAGCACTAAAAAAAATGTTGTGGCTCTTAACTTATTATGAACAATTAATTCCATATCTGGATAACATGTATATTGTTTTAAGCACTGTGACGATAATCTTAAATGTGCTTTTGAGTGACAGATCCAATTTACAATTCCATTTACAATTTACACATGAACCATATTGGTAAATGATTTACAGAATTAAAAACGGGGGTTTATAATTTCTTGTGGTAGGATCTGTATGTTTTATTCTTTCATTATAAATAACGTTTTTTTGTTGTCTGTGGAAACCCAGTATCTGACATTCACCAGGAATAAAAGGGATATGAAAAAAAGGATTTCTCCTTAATTTATTTTGTTCGTTTATGATCAGTAGACACTGTATAATGGAACTGATCAGCTGCTGACATGGGAACAATAACACAAGACACAATGAAATAATGAAAGGATGGCACTATTACTGCAATATCTAAGTCTGGTAATGCTTTCACGTCCTGGATTATTGTCTATCTATGGCACAGCAAAAGAAGGGGTCACAATAATGCAGGCTGTACTGCGTTAATCTAGACTGAATTGAATTTCACCGATTCTCATTAAGGTGCACATAGCTCCAACTATCCTGGGAGAACTTTCATAACTTAAACACCATTTTCAGTTACCTTAGGTTATAGCAAACAGACATCTAGGCTTTAGAGCAGCCGCAGTATATCCATTTAACTTAAACATTTCACTGAGCCTCTTCTCTTCCTCTGTTTAGAATGCTTAAACCAATTTGTCTAATCTTAACAAGTTTCCTCGGCAGTACCTACAGATATTTTTTATATAATATAATTTACTCAAATTACACAAGATATTTTCTCAGATCTAGTTTTCCACCTTATTGTAAAGACTAGCACTGCCCTATGGAATAAAAAAGGTAAATATCTTGGGTTATAGAAAGGCATAGGCATCATAGACAAAGGTTTCCCCATCAGTTTATGAAGTGAGGCATGCTTCTGTCTTAAAGGCTGACTTTGGGATTTCCTTTATTAACAATTAACCAATAATTTTGTTGTTCCATTTTTGGCTTCTTGGCAGCCTTATGAATGTCCTTCTGTTTGATTGTTAGCAGAGGAGGTATGAATTGACAAGACAGCCTGAACAATTTTTGTTATTTTCCATGTTTTCTCTCTGTACGATATGAGTCAATGTCACACTAGCAGTTGTGCATATGCTTATGGTGTTTTTTTCCCATTTGTACATATGCTGTAACTAGTACTTCATAGGGTGTTATTAGCAACAAAGAATGTGATTATAAATAAATGACCTCCATCAAGCATATGGAGTATGTATTACTTAGCAGATCTGTCGCTTTCCCTAAATCTTATATTTTATAGTTAAATACACTGAAGAAATCCACATAACGGCATCTACATATTAAAGTATACAATGTTATGTGTACATAATTGAAGCAGCCATATTACCTTTTTGTTCTCAGGACCTGTGTGGCTATTACTCTCCATTAGGTTATCCCTGCCAGCGCAATTGCGTGGTGGGATAGAGGCTAAAGGTCTGCGTACCTACCAATACGGCCGCTCCAACTGCAGATCAATACCTACCGGCTGCATGCTGAGACCGTATAAAAATGTGTAGGTCATTTGGTGGCCGCTGGCCTTAAACCATCCCCAGTCCTGCTGTAATCTCTACCCGATTGTTAAAGTGCTGATTGGTGTTGATTGGCTTAGTCAGCCATTGTAAGGGTGGGACAAAGCAAAGGGGAATTGATTGAGTTGTGAAGTGAGTTTGGGGTTTCTCTGGTTAACAATTATCAAAAAAGTTTTCCTGTGACTATATAATTAAGTAATTTATGACTCCGGGTGGTTCTCTTGGCATCTCCAGGTGAAACCCAGAGAATTCCCAGGTGTTATCATGACTAACGGTGCTTACTGACACTCTCTCAACACTGTGCGCTTTATTTTTTAAGATGGACCTACTGGCACCACTGTTCTAATCTGTTTCTAAAGTTAGCCTCATTTGTCAGAGACAGTTTACAAGAGAAGAAAGACTAAGCTGGATGATCAGGAGTCTCTTCTCTGGCTATTGGGGGGACAACTAAACAAAGACTGTCTGTTATCAACCGTGTCCTATACATGTAGTGGATAATTTGCTAGCATTTTATAAAACATGTATCTTATTGAAGATATTTATATATTTATAATATATATATATATATATATATATATATATATATATATAAACTGACCCCATTTAAACTGTTTATTTAGTGTACTTTATTCATTTCAGTACACCTTTTTTAGTTTAATTTTCTTTTTTTTTTAGTTTCTTAATCAGTTCTTTCACTTTTCCAGTGCTTCCCAATGGATATTACCTTACTTGCTCATGTGCACTAATTCTCCTACTTCTTTATTTTCAAAACACCATAAAGGATAACAGATTTTGAAATGTGTAAAAAATAGATTTATATTGATGAACAATTAAGTAACATACCATAATCATTTTTGTTAATTAAAATGTTACCTTTAAGGGGTTAAACTGTTTTAAACAAAAATGTTGGTGTTCAATGCGTTAGAAAAGTGCTGAAAATGTAAATTCTACAACTGCAGTGGAAAGTTTTTGGTGGAAAACTTAATTCTGTTAAGAAACACTCCTTTGAGATAGTTTATCGACCCAGTTTATGACTGTAGTATATAAAAAAACAGTTGTCCATTATGCAGTTTTTATGCTGCACTTCTTATTAGGGGCCCTTCGATGAATTGCCAACACTTAAATAGGGTGTGACTCTGTTTTCTGATAGAAATGCCAAAAGCACCCCATTCCACAGATGCCAAAAGCGCTAGCTATGGCTACGGAAACAAAATCTCTATCACTAGTCTACCATGTAGGTTTCAGAAGGCAATTGAGCAGAGTTAATAGGCATTGCAACCAGACATGAAAAAGCAATTACAACTTCATTAAAAAGTTTAATGTACATCTCTAACATCTCTAACCTGCACATCTCTAAATCTCTAACCTGCCTTGTCTCAAAATCTAGATTATATAAAATTGTAATTTATTATTGCTTTTCCGATGGGTGGAATGTTATTTTAAGTATTTTCATTATGACATACTGGTAGGAAAGTGTTAATGCTACAGAAAAAAAAAACAATTCAAAACCAAACTAGGTATATTTTGTATGCTGTATTCTTTGCATACCTCAGCAATATGTATTTCTCAAAAGGATTATTAAATAGTAAGCATCAACACAGTTGGTCAGTTCTACAGCAAATATGCTAATTTCTCTCCATTAGCATTCAATACATAAATACAAGAGTTGCTAATGAGGGTTTTATTATCAAGACTTTTCCAAGCTGCTAAGAATAGCTCCCCTAACTAGGAGTGAGTAGCTGAAAAATGTGTGGGTCATATCACTTTACAATCCCTCTCTTTCTCCTGCTGAGCGGATCAGCAGTAATTTATACTAAGTATACTGATTACAATATTATCTCAATTCAAGATGGCAGAAAACAACACAAATGCTGCTGTCTTTAGTTATGTGAAGGGTTATCTGGCTGAAAACGTACAGCAAGACAATGGATCTTGAGGATGTTTAAACACTTTCAGATCTCTGCAGGTAACAGAATGATTGAATAAAACACCAAAGATGCAAAACAGCGCAGGCCACACAATAGAGGAAACATTCTATTGCACTTTAAAACCTTGGCGTAAGATTCTTGCCTGAGATCCAGGCTTGCAGAAAACATCTAGAAGCTTATTTAAATAAGTATGTGGATGCAAAATTGTTTGCTTGTGGAATAAAATTTGCATGCTACAGATATGGCTTTGATTGCAAATGGGATTGCTGGAAAAGTTATAACTAGTCGTAGACAAGTTACAGGGTTAAGAGCTAAATACTAATTTATTTCCAGCTACCATGGAAACCAATCTAATGTTTCTGCTACATGCCTAATGGTTAGTACTTTGTATGTATAGACCAATAGGTTTCTTTTGCTGTATGTAAGTTATCTGACAACAATAACGACGATGATGACGATTTATTAGTATTAGTAGTAGTGCATTAATATTTGGTTGGACGTAATTTATATTAAAACATATTCAAGGTGCTAGGATTGCATTTATTTATTTTAAATCCTGATTTTAATGTCAGAATATTTTCTGTTTTGTTAAGATTGATATGAGTTGGTGCCATACACACAGCAATCTCAGATAGAACAGTCCCTGTGAATGAATGCACTCAGTGATTTGCATGCAACCTTAAAGAGTCAGCATGAGCAGGTTCCTTCCACTGGGACTCACCAATTGGTTATACTGCAATAAAGGTCTGAGGATTAGCATAAACCAAGCAGCATTAATAATTCCAAATTGTAGGTAGCCCTACACAATCTTTTTTGTTCATGGTATTGAATCTATCGCATATAAATTTAGGTCATGATAATACTTGCAGCAAATGGAAAACACTTGTTTTTGCATAAGTCTCAAATGGGTTAATTAAAAAAGATGATTTATTCAATTATGCTGGACGAATTCAGAAAAAAATAGCTTGGTTAGAACAATATTATGGCATATTTTTAATAAAAGGGCTGCTTGCTATATGAAATATATCTAATTAACTGGACCTGTCTGTAGTCTTTGTACATGTCCTGACAGGTGGCTGTGAACTCAATGTGATGCATTTTGGTCTACACATCTTAGCAGGTTTATGGAGTGTGTGTGGTGAGCAGCCCTTAGCTACTATGAATTTAGTCCTTCCTGTTGGGGATACCAGGAAACTCTCTGGGTTTCTCACAGAGACTCCAAGCAAAGCTCAGCGATTGCTTCATAGGCTGGTTGGGGAGATCACTGATCTGTCCTGTAACCAATCCATATACACTATGGAGCACAGAGACCCTACTCTGTCATGCAGTGCACCAGGATACAATGCCTTATCCCAAAACTCAACAGAGTTGCAGAGGTATGTGGTAGGTTTAAAATACTGTTTTGGAGCGGGTTAATTTCTTACAGCCCAGCCTAATCTTACATCTTCAGGGTGAGTGAATGGTTATACTGTGAAATATATTTTAGGGGTCACAGACAGCAAGATGTTTCAATCCAGAAATAATAATTTATATTTAACCTACTATAACATGCATTGATGGTTTGTTAAATAAAAAAACTCAACACGAAACTTGAATTATTAAGGTGTAAACAGTAATTGCAAACTACTTTCTATCTGTAATTTGAATCCAGTTTCTATCAATAATTTGAATGCAATGGGTTAATTGATATGTTTGAGGCATAAAAACAATGTAAGTTGAAAACCAAAAGCACAAGATATAGGCAGTTTAATAAATTAATCTAATCATGTAAAAGAGGTTGTTGCAAAGCTTACCTTTAAGTAACATTGTATATGTATAAGTAATGTTGTATGACTTGTGCATTCAGATTATTTGTATCAAATGTAGTGCTTTAGTACACTTTTCCAGTATCGAGGAGGCTGCTAACGAAACAAACGAAAAGAAATGGCAAGACCTCCTGTAATTTGTTAAAATTAATTCATTGTTTGCCTGCTGTAACTAAGTCATCTTTTTTCCTCTGGGACAGATGCCTGTTAAATAGAAAGCGATCACTTTATTCACTTAAATGGTGTTGCTGTATTGCCTCGAGGCATTCAGCAACACTCAAAACTGCAGCAGGGGCCCCCTGTGTGGCCCCTCCCTGGGGGGGCTGACGCCTGACTTAAAAGAACTTAGGAGGTGATCAACAATGTTTCAAACAGGACATGGGCGCAGGACATCTCCTCAATTTACAGGAGCTATAAATTCATACATAAAGTATGACTTTGTGAAAATTTGTGAATCTGTATGAATTATGAGAAAAAAAATTGTAAGAAATAGCATACAAAAAATTACTTCCACAAACTTTGACAAAGTGCATGGAAAGAGTTTGAATACACCAATTTGACTGGGTTCAAAGTTGTCCCAAATAGGACATGGGGCAGAATGACAAGAATTGAAAAATGTGCACCTCCCAAATGTGGCCTTTTAGCCTCCAAACAGGCATTCTTATGCATGGGTATCACTGTACTTAGTTGATGTTGCTAAACAGTGGGTGTTGTTTGACAGCGAGATATTCAAGGAACTCTAAATTTATACATGAAGTACCATTTGTGTGAAAAAAAAACATAAAAAAGGACTACCACAAACATTAACAAAGACTGGTGGTAGAACAGGACATAAGTGCAGAAGGATCCAAATGTCAAAATTCACAGTTTGAAAACTAAATTCCAAATGACAAATCCATGCATAGTGGTATACTTGTACTCAGGAGATATTGCTCAACACATATTGTGGGGCTTTGTTTTTAAGTGACATATACCAAGAGCTGCCAATGTATACCTGAACTACAATTTGTGTACACCACCCCACAAAATCAATTACTACCTCAACGTTTGACAAAGGCTGATAGTAGAATATGTGCATGGAAAGTGTTAAAATTCCAGCATTTGAAATACCAGCGGGTGTCTAATTGTCAAAAATATATGGTTTGATAAGGGTAAATTGAACTGGCCAGCTTTAAAGATGTCCCAAATAGGACATAGGGACTGGATTACTAGATTTGGAAAAAAACTGTTTTGAATAGCAAAACACTAATTGTACTTATTGCCCTATAACTTGCAAAAATAAGCTGTGAAGCTGTTCCACATATCCACCACCTTCCCAGTAAAGTAAATCCTCTTTACATTAAGCAACTTTCTTACATTAAATAGATGTATAAATCTCTGGGGTTCTGTGGACCGCAAGCCACAAGAATGAAAGATTGGCTACTGCCAGACTGTACTACAGCCGTGGGGCAGCACAAGATTTCCTCAAATTAACAAACAGTTGTTTGATTAGAAAACTAATGTTGCCTCAATCAGCTGCCAGAAAATAGGATATAATTCTCACTAAACAACTAACAGGGAGTAACGTCTATGATGTGTAAACCATTGCAGTAATATATCGCCCTCCAGCTACTACCTCACAGTTATTTGACCACTTTTCTGCCTGACTCCTCTTCTTCCTCTCTTCTAATATCCCCTGTCTTATTATGGGTGATTTTAATATTCCTTTTGACATATCTAACAACTCTGCTAGCTCCAAACTCCTCTCTCTGACATCTAATGTCTCAGTGAACTAATTCCCCTACACACACTCATTTTATCTGGTTTTCTCCATGGCATGCTCCCTTTCAGATTTCTACATCTCTCCCTTCCGTCTCTCTGGCCACCACCTTCTAACCTTTTCTCCAGTGCTAACCTCTAAAAACACAACGTTGTAGGCCATTACCAGATACTACCCTTACCCAACGGTCAGCCTCTCTGGAACCTCCCATATTAACCCGTTGCTGTGCAGACGCAGCAGCCTCTTTTTCTAACAATACACTAATCTCAGCATGGCTCCTACTACTGTATGTTACCTCTGACAACTGAAACTTCAACCATGGCATACCAAAATCACATGCTTTCTTCAGAAGATCTGCCGCACAAGACCTCTTTTTTGCAAGCCCCTCTTACACCACGCACCATCACTCCCTCTACTCATCCCATACAACTGAAGAAGAGCTTGTCACTCTTCTTTCTTCCTCTCACCCAACAACCTGTCCCCTTGACCCCATCCCATCATATCTCACAAAGTCTCTATGTCCATTCCTTGGTTTATCACTTACCCACATATTTAATCATTCTCTATCATCTGGAACTGCACCAACAAGCTTCAAGCGTCTGCTAAGCATACTCATTCTAAAAATCCTTCCTTAGATCATGCTTGTCTGACTAACTACCTACTATCTCTCTGCCTCCTTTTACCTCTACGTTGCTTGAACAGATTGTGTACAATCACCTTACTAACCTTCTGTCCTCTAATTCCCTCCCTGACCCTCTACAGTCTGGTTTTAAACCCCTTCACTCTACTGCAATGGCTCTAACAAGAGTCTCCAATGACTTGCTCTCTGCCAAAGCAAAAGGTCACTTCTCCATGGTTCACCACCTTCTTCTTGATTCACTTCTTGATTTGCTTCTACAGGCATTCGAGATACAGCTCTCTCCTGGATCTCCTCATATCTGTCTAACAGCTCCTTCTCCGTCAGCTTATCTGGCAAGACATCATCACCTCTTCAACTTTCAGTTGGCATCCCTCAAGGATCAGTCCTTGGCCCTCTGCTGTGCTCTCTTTATACTTAATCTCTTGGCAAACTAATATTTCCTTTGTGCTGCCCCATATCTCTGGAATTTACTTCAACCAAACCTTCAGCTTTTACCCTCCCTCCAACATTCGAGAAACATCTCAAAACAAACTTCCCTGTTACTGATACATCCCCACACTACCTCTTACCTTTCACTGTTCCTTATGTTTGTCCACATCCCACACCCCATTGCCTCAATATTGTAAACGTATGTTGTATAAAGTGCTGTGTAAATTGTTGGTGCTGTATAAACAAAAAGAAGAAAGAAAAAGTAAAGAAAGTCTAGGGACACTTTGTCAGCAGGTAGGCACATATTTCTATAATACTGGGTATTGAAGCTAAACATCATAAATTTTATAGGCAGGGGAACAAATGTTATCAAACTAACACATCTTATAAAACCTAAATAACATTTATCCTCTCTCTCCTGCAGCTGTGCACTCTCTCCACACTGAAATCCCTACCTTCTCTCGCTCCCTTTCCCATCTCTCCTGTTGGTATCTTAACTGCAGCTGCACAGAGAAATCAGAGAATACCAGACAGTGCCTGGGAAAGATGAGTGGGTAGGTGGGGGATAGGTACAAGGCATGGGGAGAGGGCAAGGGTACAGACAGGGCAAGGAGATCAGAGAAGGCTGTGGGAAACAGATAGAAAGTACTAGGGGATAAAGGCATGGAGCAAAAAGAGACAGAGACAGAGAGAGACTTACTTTTGGACAACAAATGCTGTTTCTGTATATAAAAATAGCACTCCGAATTTCATCCAAACTAAAAGGGCAGGAAATTAAATTTGTTGTCTAAAAACAAATGAACCAAAAATGAAACAAACTTTTTTCCAACATGATATTTGCTCCATTATATGATGAGGTCTTTTTCAGAAAAAATGTCTTTTATTCAGATCTCAGATCTGCAGCACTGGCACACAGCTGACTAAGCCTTAGGGCTTGTCACTCACTCTCACATGCTCCCTCACACTCGTATTCACTTTCTCTTATGCTCTCTTTTATGTCCCCCTACCTTTTCTGCTGACCACTTTTGTGTCCCAGTTTCCTTTTAGGCAGCTTCACTTTTTCTTTCACTTCTTCTTTTCTGACTTCATCATTCTGTCTTCTTTCTTCCTCTGCTTTTGCGGAAGGAACGGAGGGACAGGCTGTAAAAAGAGACAGTATTTCAGTTTTGTTTCTTAAAAACAGGCTTTTAACTTGGCACCTTTAACTAACACAAAAACAAAACGTGTTCAGAGGAGCAGAGGTGGGATTTTTGTCAAAAGCAGTCTTGTGTAAGAAAGTATGAAGGAGTGATGTAGCAAATCTCAGTGGAAAAAATGTCTTAATGTGTTTTAGTAATAGTAACAATAAATTTGTTCTTTATATTTTGGATTTAAAATGTTTTTCATGCTTACTTGAGTTTATGATTAATATTCTAAATACTAATACATAATGAAATAATTAAATAATTCAATTTCTGTTTATTTTTGTGCAAAGCAAAGAAAACCTACCTTTTAGATAGTCTTTATAATTTAGAATTGCCACTCTTGAAAATTGGCTATAAGTCAGAAATACAGATGACAAATTGTTATCTATATTAGACAGGACATTGTGATAAATGGATTGGTGTTTAAAGATAAATATGAATAGTAGACTTTTGGCTGCTATGCTCCTGCTACTAATCAGAAAACGTAATTAACATGTTTATATTATGTTCCATAGATTAACCCTTGTAGAAGCACAATTTTAACGTCCCAGTTGTACCTTTTGCTATTTTTCCATACAAAAATTGCTGTCTTATATATTATATAACCTTGCCACTGGTCCGTAATTGAATCAGTTTTTCTCCAACTATATTAGTCCCTCTATTGCATGTAATGAGAGCACAGATAACTCTAGGGATAATGTGATCAAATAAGGCAAAATCAATGGTTATTATTAAATCTGTGAATCATCAGGGCAGTGAAATAGATGGTCTGGTATTTCTCATATACTTAGGTACATTGTGAGACATCATTATAATCCCTTTCACTGATGTGGTCCAACAGACAGTTTCAATCTTTCTGGCAGATGTTAAGGTCTATCAGCTTCCTCCTTGCATCTTAATACTTTGAATATGTTATGATTAGGAAAGCTATTTGTTCTGCTACAGACCATAATGTAAATGCATTTTATATGTTGCAGCGGAATTTGAAATGAATGGATATTATATCATTGGCATCCTGGAGTTTTAGAAGGATACTATAAAGATTTGTCGTAATTCCATTAAAAGCATATTACTTTTTTAATTACATATTTATTTTAAAATATGCATATGGAAAATATATACTTTTGAAAACCTTAACTGCAACAGTTTATATCCAGTAATATAGAAAAAAGCATATAAAACTTAATTCTTGTGACTTCAACCATGATTTTTATGCCTACAAGGATGTCTTATTATTTTTTTCAGTTTACTTGTGTCGAAAGAGATTGAAATGCGTAAAAAGTGATTTTTTTAAAAAAATTATTTTAGCTGGAGTTGATTTTGTCAATATTAGTAAGGGATCATCCCTCTCCTGCTTCCACCTGTGCAACTTGTAAGGGGGTCATAGAGAGAGCAACTGTAACTGATCCCTGTGTATCAGTGAACCTTGCAACACTCCAGCCTCCCCAACACCTCTATCAGGTAAACTGATGGTGTGTCTGTAGTCATATGAAGACTGATGAGGGAACAGAACAATAGAACAGTAAGGGCACTGACCTAGGTGATCTCTTTTAGACACACTACCCCTGACATCTTCTTTTCTGCTTTTGTATAAGGATAAGGAAAGTGACTATGTAGAAAAGTGATGTAATTTGTTTTTAATGTAATTTGTTTTGAAATGAATAAAGTTAAAAAAAAGTACGGAAACTTTTTGAACGTCCCTTGTACAATAAAAGGCTTCCAGCTAGGGTGACCACATCAGCCATGTTTTCCAGAACAGATATTGCTGACCAGCCCAGTTAAAAGGCTGCCCTGCTATATGAGGGATGTATAACTGACTGGTTCTGTTCCATAAGTCTATGCATCTCATATACTGCAGGGCATCCTTTTATCTGGGCTGCTTAGCAATATGTAAGACTTTTATGTGTCCTGGAAAACATGACTGATGTGGTCACCCTGCATCCAGCATGTTTCATGTAATGTTTCTTCCTAGTCCATTTGTTTAAAAATCAATTAAAAATGGAATTTGTATGTGTTCTGAGCTTTTGGGTTGCTGCCCCATGTAAGCACACCAACCATTCATTTGGGAGCATTAGGTATTATCTGGATTCCTTCCGGTTCATCATTAAAGCATAAGTAACCCCTCCGGGGATAACCACTACTCCTGTTGGTTTAACCCTTAGGGTGTTATTATTGTGAACGATAAATTGAACAATAAATGGTTAACAGTTTTCTGTTTGTTGCAGCACACAAATGGTTGAGATGATGACCTCAGTATGCGTGGGCACTGTGCTGTGCTGCTGTTGCTATGGAAATTCTACAGTCAACATAATGATGATATTTTCTATCCCGTCCTTCAGAGCATTGTATTTCTGTCACTTGTAGATGTGCTCTAATTGCCCAAACGGTAATAAAAAATGAATTAGATGAATACACAGGGTAAGATGTAGCACGAAAAAACACAGTTGAAGTACAACATTCTCAAAATATGTGAGAGCATTGTTGGCCTCGGTTGAGTTATCCTATAAAATCTTTAACCTGCAAGAGATATGGCCTTAGGTTGGAGTTGCTAAAATGATAGTACTTTAAAAGATGTAATGACAGGGTTTGCGTTGCACTATTGTATTTAGTTACAGTTTATACAGTGGCAGCAAAGTGGTGGTGGCTTTTTGGAAAACATAGCCTTTGAGAAACAGTTAGACACAGAGTCAATGTATGGAAAGTAAACAAAGATACACTAAACACAGGGGTGTGCTGACATGAGAGCACAAATACAATTCTAACGGGACTGGGAAGAAGCACTGTTCTAAGAATGTGGGCTACCTGCAGTTATCACTTGCAATTTAACACAAGACCATCGTTGACATGAGGGATAATATAGGGCTGGACTTTTATCCAGCCCATTCATCATGACAGATTTTTTTTTATTACACATTTCTGTAAGGTTAATACTAGAGATTACGGTTGTACCGGAGGGTCTGATAATCCAGCTCCTTTAGTGATTGTCTTTACCTGGGAGCTATGCTAGAGATCGGCGTATGCTGCTAAGCATACATCAGATGGTGTGTGACCTATCATTGGGTAAAGAAGGCCTACCCACGCTGAGTGTTCTGATATTTTTTGTTTAAGAAAATCAGCCCTGTTGGATAGGATTGACTATAGTAAAATATGTTTTAAAGTACTATTTTACTGGAGTAGCCCCTAATTCTATGATTACACTGTGCACCTGAATGTAAGAACAAAGACAGAACAAGAATCGGAAAAGTAGAGCATGATGGAGTGAATAAAATATTTTATACAAAGCAGCATATCCTCCCAACTGTACCTGCTTCTCATTTGGTCTAACACTTCATATACTTCCGCTTCTTTTATGTTGTCAAAGAGATCTTTATTAATTTACTGATCCATTCTCTCACTCTCATCTGTCCTTTCACACTTCTCTCAGATGGATTATGTGACATTATTTACTTGAAATTATATCACATACTACAATAATATATGGTGTGAAAATGGGATACACTGGGTGAAAATAATACCGCTTACTAATTATATAATGTCATATGTTCCTATTTATTTCCATGACCCAAAATCCTATAAAGAAGGAAAAGGACTAGAGCAAAGAGGTCAAAGTAATCACTTCACTATGCAACATGCCTTTTTCTGTTTATTTGGCTTGTGTTATTATAAAATACAAAGGCCACAAAAGGTGTATAATTAGATGTATTTGCTACGTATATATATATATATATATATATATATATATATGCATCGCACAGTAGTCCCATTGTCCTCCTATACTGCAAAGATTAAAATGTGTTCATTTTCTCCCAATTTCGTACATAAAATGTGCAGAATAACACATAAAGCTTCCTGCCGCCTGTACATTAAGTATATTGGATAGCAAAATCAGGGCTCAATGGATCAACAAGCCAAGATTTATTTTAAATTAAACTGCCGTTTTAATATAACCAATTTATCTAACGAAACTACCTTTAACTTTGTTTGAAACCAGTGAAATTGTTTTGGAGATGAGCAGATGACCTCTGTGGCAGCATGGGACAGAGCCTGATTATTTAAACAATTTCCTGTCCCTAAGTCCCCCCTGAACAATTTATGGGGTTTTAATTGAATAGAGTGGAATAATTATGTGGGTGCTGAGAAATTAGACTGATTTTCCACGGTATGGAAAAATTCATAGTTCCTGTGCGGGAAGCTTCTGTGGACTAGCAACATACTTGCTGGCTTAGCACAGCCCTTCTTCTCATAGATCATGACCTTGTATGTGTTTACAGAGTAGAAATGTGCATCATGCTTCCAATTACAAATGTATTAGATTATTTTGAAAATCACCCAATGGAGTCCTGCAATCCAAAGTTAAAACTGAAAGGCAGCAAATGGAACATCACTTCACCTTGTAATGCCTCCTACACCAGACCAGGTCTGTTATTTAAGAGGGGTGTACATGATGAAACCCAATTAAATGGTTGATTGGCATAGAGAGGAATTGGCTGAAGGTAGCATAAGAAGTACTGCAATCACCAACACACGGATCACTCAACCTCTGTTCTGTTTTTTTGTTTTATTCTGTTAGAATATTTAACATTTTACAAGATTAAATGAGGCACCCTTTGTTATCCCCTGTAAATCCTTGTTTACATACCAAAAAAATGGATTACTACATCAAGTAGGAAGATGGGCATATTGAGGTATGCACAACTAATAAATAGATGTGTAGACACTGCAGATTTCCTTAGAAATAAATGGGCATCACTTTGTTTGTGATTATTAAAAAAAGACCTGATCGGGAACATTTTAGGGGTACTGTAGGTTGTGTAACAATTATTTCATGCATTGCTGATTTTCTTGTTAGTTTCATATACTTTAAATCATCTCCATGAAATGTGACTTATGGTCCCAAATAATCAGACTGCATTGTGGGGGAGGATAGCTAACTGCATTGTGATAACGGTAAGATTTAGAGACTCTATACAGTAACGCTGTGACATTTGGAAAGAAACAGTAAGACAGACTTATTTGTGTCCTGGCACAGCCTGACTCAGCCATCTTTCTCTCTGTCCATTAACAGTCAAGAGCCAAGAATGAGACAAGTCAGGATACTGGAAATGTATCATTATCTCTGGCCACAGGACAAAAGTGTAATCTCCAGGTACTTAGCAGAGTTAGCAAGTGACTTACAGGATTTAGGAAAAAAGTGCAGTGAATGAATAGTTGTAAAAATGGATTTATATGTGCTGGGGGAAAAATGTAATTATCTTCTTGAGGTTCCACACAAAACATTGTTCAAACATCAGGGTGTACAAACACAGTTTATACAGCAGGATTGTATTAATAGGATCATTCCTGTGGGCAGCCATATTATCAAGGGGAAGTATAGCTATAAACCAAGAACAGCTGTTGGCCCAAAGCATAATCGCCTAAGACAACACAGATTAGTCCTCAAATCTGTAACATTATGATGATTTTTATTGGAAACAAAATAATACCAGGTAGTACTTAAATATGACAAAGTGTCCTTAACAAGTCCCTGATAGCTATGGGGCATTTACATACCTGGACAGAACCTAGGTATTCTGGCTCAGAGGTTTCCCCCCACCATTTGGGTACTGTAATTTATGCAGCCAACCACATATTTCCAAAAGCCCCTTGAAATGATTTATCCAAGATCAGTTGCCTTACATCTGGGGAGATCTGGAGAGTTCTAAGGTCCAGGCTTTATTCCCATGTTCCTCACAAATCCCCTAGAAGCTAACCCCTGAGTATGACAACCTGACAGTGTAAGAGTAGAGTATTTAGCAAGTCTGGCCTGAAATCTATTTTAAACATAAAATGACAAAATAAACAATATAGGAAATATATCTTAAAGTCATGTACTGTATATTGAAGTTATGCCCTATGGGTTGCCCATACATATAATCACATAATCACCAATGGGCTATTTTGAAAACCAATACAATTTGCTTTTTTGAGAGGAATAGCAGCCAGGCTAATTCTTCTAGAACAATCAATCTTTTTTAGCTTCATTGGAGTGACAGATTGTTTGAAGAAAGTAAGAGATTGGAAAAAAATAGGAAGTATTGACTTAGCCAGCTGCATTCTTTATGGCATTATAAACCTTTTCCTTTAGTAGCACTAGTAATGCTGTGATGTTTCTTTTCTTCTTTTATTTACTTTCCCTTTGCCTCAATCATAAAGTGAATAATGGAAGCTGATGTAAGAAAAAAAGCGAATGTCTTAATAAATACCTTAGGCCGTTTTTCTCATATGTGAATATGCTACCTCTGTCTGGCAGAAATATAGCAGCTTGCTAGAGGGTGCTGGTGTGAGTAACTCATCCAACCTGCACTGTATATACTTCCAAATATAAAAAATATAAAACATCTTCTCTTTCAGAAATAAATGCCCTTCCCATGCAAGACTTGTATTAGGTGGACATCTGAATGCTGCCGTATAATGTGTTGGCAACTGCTCTTGTATTGAAAAAGGTTAAATGTGCTACAGCTATGAGTTCTGCAAAAAAATGCTTCTCACAATACGTTTTATTTACATTCAGCTCTCTGTAAGAAGAATGAACATTTACGAGAACTGAAAATATTTTTATATGCTTTACATCACTTTGAGAAGGTCGTATGTATATATTCAGCAGATGCTAAACAAATCGTCCCCTAAATTGAATTTGAAATACAATTCCGCAGAAGCAGCTCATTTCAAACTCTGTTCTACTCTTTCAAAAGCTGCATCCAAGGTGATATAGTGAGGCCTACCTCGATTGTGTCTTCTGGCCATAAATGTCATCTGTGAATGAACACAGTCATTGAAGAAGACACAGCCAGTGGCATGTTTTAAACTACACAACACTTTTGATTTGGTGCGACTGTCATCTTCATGGTAATGTCCAGACGTGCTTTACTGTTGCCTTCATACCAATGCCCTTTTGTTTTGGCCACGTACGCAGTGTCTGCTTGTCTGGCTTTAACTATAATAAATACTCAGGTTGTATGCTGTGCTGTGCAGTTCAGTACATTTTCCATGTTTTGTCTGAACCCATAGGTCCATGGGAATTTATAGTACCTGCTAAAATGTTTTATACAGTATATGATAATGCTGCAAAACAGGCTGATAACATTTTTCTCTTATACTGTTTTTAGGTTAACAGCAAAAGCAGTGGCTGTGCTTCTGCCAATCCTTGGAAGCTCCTGGATCTTTGGAGTCCTTGCTGTTAATAATCAGTCAATTGTCTTTCAATATATGTTTGCTATATTCAACTCTCTGCAGGTAAGCGTATGGTCAAAAATTTAAGGTGTATGTAAAATTGACTGAAAATGCAGTGTATATATTTTATATCATATATTATATATATTTGCACAATAGCTAGACACAATCCTGTAAATTCAATGTGTTACTTTTAATAAAATGCTGCATTGATGCAATGTTCAATTAAACCATTATGTATCTTCTCATAACAGTTATACAGGTCACTGTAATCTTTTAATGTTTCAGTATGATCTTTGCCCTTATTATAGACCCTTTCTACAGGGTCTTAAGACTTGCAGTCATTCTTTTTCTTCTGTGTCAGTTTTGTACACATAGGCATAGCTAACATGGGGGATGTCATATTGATCGGGTGAATGTTCCTGTAGATTGTCCCAAGTGTTCCACATCTGCAGAATTGTCCTTAATATATAAAACCCAAAGTAGTGTAACATTCTTTGAAACCTTGTAATATTCCTGTAATATATATAATGTATATTTCCTTTGTAGGGATTTTTTATCTTCCTATTCCACTGCCTACTAAACTCCGAGGTAAGCACCAATATGCAATTTTGAAAAGTCCATTACCATTTTACCAGTAAAGTACAATTATGACATATTTCTGATTATTTTGCAATAACTATAAAATAGATTTTTTCCTTCTGTTCTTGATCATTCATTCACCTTTACCATGTAGATTTGTTTCCTTTGTTTTGCTCTCGGAAGCTGCCTCTTTCTACAATAGATAGCTTTTAAGTGACTTGATTATGCATCTATTGTAAAACAAAAATAATAATAGCTTCCCACCTGTTAAAGCTCCACTTGTTCTCATCATAGAACAATTGGGCATAATTCATACTGAGGTCCTTTCAGGTTATCATTCATTTAAGTTTCACTTTACAACACATTAAAGTCAGTTTGAGTTGAAACCACTAATTTTCTTTGGGAAAAGTATGAATAGTACACACATATGAATAATATAAAGAAGTGGGCTGCTCCAGAAGGCATGGGTACATTTGCTTTAAGCAAGGTCGGCCCTCTGGATGGTCGGTGTTCAGCAGGGTCACATAATGTGCAATGAACCTGCATTAGTACTGAGGTGGCTGCCATCCCATGCAAGTAGGACTTGTGCCCGATGCCTGGCAGCTAACCTGATATAGGGAGGGCATGAGGGCATAAACGTTAAAACCTACCTCTACCTGAGGTTAGTACAGATATCTCACATAACCTCATATAAAGGTTATAACCAAGCAATACAAGAAAATATTCAATGTTCTCACCAGTGTCACCCCAACATGAACTGTCATGCCCACCAACTCAGAAAACTGCCTACTATGATAATTTGACAAAATATACAATGGAAACATCTGCACAGAGCAAGGAATTATGCAGTGACAAGACGTGGCACGATATGTATAAGTGACAGGGACAGAATATCTTGTACATGAAACTACCTTCAATGTACAGACAACTCATGTTGCTTGTAATAGACATAAGCTACTGACTGCCCAGCCAGTACCTTGCAAAATCAGTATTCATGTTGTATTAAACCTGTCTTAAATTATACAAGAAATCAATGTAAAGACAAGGTATTATATCGTCAGCTGAGTTCTAATTGGGTCCGCCACCTTAACTTATGGAATGTAATATGCTCTTGACATGTCTCAGTGGAGAGCTGCTTAAAGATTCAAAGGATTTAATAATATCAATGTCACATTAATTTATAAAATCCTCATTACTCCAGGAACTCTTTTGTCATAAATAGCAGGAAGATTTATATGCTGCTTTATGATTCTAGAGTATTTTCACACCTCAGTCATTATTATACAGAGACTGGCCAAGTAGGTTAAAAAACTCAGCAGTAACCGCTAGCTGCCTTCGCAAATGTTTGCATATCATTAACATTTGTAAGTGTCAGCTGAGAATGTTGAAATATCACATATTTTGCATGTATTTTTCACACTCCCTTGCCATGCATTTCTTTTTTCATGTCAAATCTGTGGTATTTACGTAAATACTCAATTTGTTATAATTTCAGATAATGTATAAAAATAGAATAATGTTCTGCTGGATTAAAGCAGATGTCACATTTTCATCCTTTAAGAAATATTTTAACAGATGTTGTTGTCAAGAGAGGATATAGTTGAAATGGTCATATGAACATATTTAATGTCCCCGTAGTGTCATCTTTAGCACTATAACTCACTCTTTGTAGACTCGACATAGAATTACCCCATGAAAATGGGATTAACCATTGTTTTCTGTAGAATTTTACTAGAATTTTTTTTTTTTTTTGTAGGTATTAAATGATCATTTATATAGATAAAAAACGCTACCTACTCACCGCATTTCCATTTAATTAAATAATCTCTATTAGCTTGCAGTGGAAATCAACATGCTAAGGAGTCTATTCCTGTGGTGCTAAACTCCATGCCACAATGTTGCATATCCTAGCTTGATCACAGGCACCTCAATTAAACATTGCTTAAATTATTGAATTTTTTCCACCCAAGTGCTTTTTTCTAAGCGGAGGAGAGAGAGGGGCGCCAAGTGGTTTTCGCTTACCCGCTCGGCGCCCCTTTCTCTCCTCTGCAGCGAGTCTCCCTGTTCGGTCTCGGTGCCGGCTTGCAATGCTGAGCGCCGGAAGTGACGTCAATTTCCGGCGCT
>VKOC01017622.1:0-111616 GCA_009364415.1 Spea multiplicata | reverse complement strand
AAAATCTTTTACTCATCTATAAAAGGTAATGAAAAAACCTGCTAAATAGATTCTACTATTTGTCCTGAGTTTAGAAATACCCAATGTTTTTATGTTTTTTTGCTTTTTTCTGCATGTTATGGGGCAATAAGTACCAGCTTTTTTTTCAGGTATAAATGTATAGCTCCAGAATGTCCCATGTGCCATTTTGGGTATCTTTGAAGCCAGCCAATGCAATTTACCCCATCAAATCATATATTTTTGAAAACTAGACACCTCAAGGTATTTCAAATGCTGGTATTTTAACCCTTTCCATGCACTAATTCTACTACTACTACCACAACTCAAACTTTGTGGTAGTAATTTATTTTGTGGTTTTTTTTATCACAAAAATTGTGTTTCAGGTATGAATTTACACCTCCTGGTATACTTCACTTTCACACAAGAGCCCAATATGTGTTCAGCATTATCTCCCGAGTACAGTGATACCCCCCATGCATGGGTTTGCCGGGTTGTTCGGGAGGTAAAATGCCACATTTAGGAAGTGCGCATTTTTTAACTTGGAACTTTTACATCTGGTCCTACTGCCCGCATGTCCTAATAGGGCCATCTTTCAAGCCGGCTAATTCAATTTACCCCATCAAACCATATATTTTTGAAAACTAGACACCCCAAGGTATTTTAATTGCTAGTATTTTAACCCTTTCCATGGCTGAGATTCCAACACTAACCTTTGCCAAAGTTTGTGGTAGTCATTTTTTGAGTATTTTCAGGTAAAAATGTATAGCCCCAGGTAAACGTCAGTATGAATTAACACCCCGATATGTGTTCAGCAGCATCTCCCGAGTACAGTGATACCCATGCATGGGTTTGTCTGGTGTTTGGGGGCTAAAAGGCCACATTCGGGAAGTGCACTTTTTTCCCCCATTTTGGTCAGACTGTGCCTATGCCTTATCTTTGAGCCTGGCCACTCCAATTTACCCCATCAAACCATTCATTTTTTTAAATTAGTCACCCCTTTGGTATTTGAAATGCTTTTACTTTAACTCTTCCCATGTCAAGATTTTTGGGAATATACAGTGCTAATTTTAGCCCTTGCTCATAATGATAAACTTTTTTAACAATTTTATTTACTTTATTCTTTTTGGACTTTTTTACATTTTGGTGGAACTGGATGGTTCCTTTGATACATAATTACTTTTAAATATTACTACTTTTTTTAAGCTTTTTTTCCCTCCATTGACTTGCATGGTTGAATGCAGTACTTGTATTCAACCTGCAAGTGGAGTCAGCGTTCTCAAGAGGGTCTGGAGACCATCTAGCAAACTTTTCCAACTTTTTTCCAAATATTTTTTAAAGGGCACGTCCTGGGGTGGGTGTTCTGTGTTGCTGAATAATCTCATCCTTAACTTTTAAAATGGGCATCCTCCTCCATACAGTGTATGATGGATGTTGACGCCCCGGGAGGGGCCAGACCATTGTCTCCCCAGGCCACGTTGCACCATCAGGAGTTAAAAAGGAGTGAGCCTATTGGTCGCCTGCAGGGGCCTCCTCTGGCATCACCAATTGATTTGATGCCAGAGGGGCCCCTGCAGGCTACCAATAGAGTCGCTTGCATGGCCCTTTAACTCCTGACGGGGAACTTGGCCTGTCTCCCCGCTCCAAGTTTAACTCCTGATGGCAAACCTACGGATTCACCGTCAGGAGTTAAAAAGGCCGTGTGAGTGAGCCTATTGGTCGCCTGCAGGGGCCTCCTCTGCACAAGTATAATTTAAATAAACAAAGAGAATAAACATGATAAAGGAGGAGAGTATATTTTACATAATAAAAACTATCACTACAAGAGGACATCATTTTAAGTTACAGGGGCTTTTTCTCTATCTCACCCCTTTCTCTCTATATATACACACAAACCAGAGTTTTGGCCCCAGTCTTGGGGTGAACGGTCAGATTCTCGGGGTCACACAGTCTGGAGCTGACTTCATATTCTGCTGTGAGTGATTGGTGCTCATTGTACCAGTATGTTATGGTTGATATCCCTCCTTCAATGCAAGTTGAACAAGTTTATCCATTATTCCATGAGAACCAGAATTAGTGCCATATGGTTACCGAATTTGGAGTCACTATGTATACCTTCACTGTTTGAATGCCTGATTGTGCAGGCGGGTGTTCCCTTTCTGCAAGTGTCACTGCTGACCCCTATTAAAGGATTTAGGGGAGGAATAACGACTAAGCCCTGCTCTAAGTCTAAGTCTAAGCCCTGCTCGGTTTTCTGATCACTACGCCTGGTGACTAACTGCACACATCACATTCTGGAATGCAGGGCTATGGGGCCCATCTAATGAATGGACATATGAGGTCCAGAAAGTTTATGTCAATTTACATCTTTTTCCATAGTAGCTCAATAAAAGGCATCAACAGGGATTTCTTTCAATATATGAAAATAAATAAATAAAACAGTGGCAAAAATGAAAATATAGTTTTCTTGAAGATGATTATGTGTAGCCCAGTGATGTCTCCATGGTTATAGGAGAGATCACAGAGGACCACAAAGGTATATCGTTACAAAAAAATAAAAAGTTTTAAAAAAGAATTGACACCTTTTGTGTTGACACGTGTGACATCACAGTGGTACAGGAATGGATAATGCTCATAGTACAACTTCAAAGGGACATTGTTTACGTAAATCATTATGAAAATTAAAAAAAAAAAACACTCCAAAGGACACCCAAAGTTTTCCCAATTGAGGATCTTGCTGCTATTTTTGTAACACAGCTTAGCTGAGCAGTTGTCTTTCAGAGTCTGTCATTATGACTCCTTTGTGAATGGCCTTACCTTTACAAAGAGCGAGATGATTCCTCAAATGGTTCCTAAAAATGAAATGATTGTTGACCCTGTTGCAGAATGAGGCTTTAAATCATCACAATACCTTGATGAGCATTTGTTTTTCCAAAAGCAGACCTCACAAAATGAAGTATGTGAAGAGATATGCCAAGTACAATAGCTTTCTATAGCCAGCTGCTGCGATGCACCTAAATTGCTGACAGCCGTCAGCGCAGAGACACATTATGTTACGCCATTTCTTTCTGCGGTGGGTATTTTTATATCATCATTCACAATGTTTTTTTCAACATGAAAGCAACAAAACGCTTAGGTGAGGTAATGTCTTTCTGGCCTACCTAACAATGTTGCGCAAGACTTAACACAAGTCATACTGTCAAGTTTAATGGACACTCCAGCCATCATATGCTGAACGCATCTCCTGCTTACCAGTGTGTAAGCACAATGTACACAATGCCAGCCAACTCTGGGGCTAACTTGTTGATATGTCCAGGGGGTCTAATAAGACCATCCTTGTGGATGAGCAGAAAACGCTCCAACAGATTCAATGGGTACAATTTCCTGCCAGCGACTAGCTGCTTCAAGCAACTAAAACGGGTAAGAAACAGTGAGAGGGGTGGTGTGCTACAGCTTTGGAGTGGCAGCTTCTTCTAAAGGTAAGCAATCATATATATATTTTGTTACAGCTAAAGAACACATATTAAAATACCTACAAATGACTTTCATATTTCCACGCACACGAGACAGACGGATGTCTCCTGCATTTGCTGTATCACATGATGGCCTTCTAAACTGGCTTACTAATATAGACTGGTGCTGAGAGCCACTGAAAGTCTGAATACCCATCAGCCTCATGTCAAAATGCCATTTTGTGACCTTTGTCCTATTTTTCCAGTGTGGTATTTTTTTTATTCGGCACATAATCCTATGATTAACAAAATAGCGACGACTATTTGAAAGGAACATGCCCTCCAATTTGCTGTACATAAAAATAGCATTATTCAAACACAAGATAAATAGCATCGGGTCTGGTGCAAGGTTATTGCCACACCGGAAAAAAAAGACATGTTTTTCGTGACCATACTAGCCATGGCAGGCACTTCACAGCAAGCTGGCGAAAGCAAACATGCTCCATCTTACTAAGGTATTGTATGCGGTAAAATAACACAAACTCCTTCATGACAATGGCCATAAATACAAGTTATGGAATTGTAATTGTGTTTCCATTAGATTTTCCCTTATTTTGTTTAATGTACCCTAACAAATTATATATCATTTTATTTTTAAGGGCAAGTAACGACGTCACGTGAACCCGATCCGTTCTTGTCTCCCCGTGCCGGTTCAAAATAGTTTAAAAAGGACCCTGATCAGCGCAAGGAGACAGGAAGAAGGGGTCGCCGTTACGCCAGTAGATGTAATAGAACATTCTATGGTTGTGAAGGGGTTAGGAGTCTTGTCTTTTGGAAGCAGACATCTGTTGTGCCACATCTAGGGTACTCATTAAATGGCTAGCAGCATTCAACTCAGTGGCCAATTCCAGCAAAGTGACCTAGCGATAGACCATCCCAAAATGCATTTGCCAAATAAGGCGTTCAGATTGTACTGGGTTGTCCTGTCTAACATAAATAAAGTTCCAGTCAGGGTGTATATGCTGCCTAAAGTCCTCCCTACTCCAGTCATCTCAATCAGGGCCACCATCTGAAATCTGACTATTAACACAACAGTACTGTATACATAACTACACATACCTACACAAACACATACCTACACATACCTACACAAACACATACCTACACAAACACATACCTACACATACCTACACAATCACATACCTACACATACCTACACACCTACACAAACACATACCTACCACATACTACACGAAACACATACCTACTAACAAAACACATACCTACACATACACTACACAATCACATATCTACACATACCTACACATACCTACACAAACACATACCTACACATACCTACACAAACACATACCTACACAAACACATACCTACACAAACCTACACAAACACATACCTACACATACCTACACAAACACATACCGCTGCCTGTCTACTCAGTGGCTAACAAAAAAGACCGGGCCCCCTGTGAAACATACGGTTAGGACCCCCAATCTCCTCTTACACACACAGCAACATACTTATACACACACTAACATACATACTTACACAGTGAAATATTTTAACAAACATACACACTTAAATTAACGTGTGCACTCACACACACAGTGACATACAAACACATACGGTAACATATTTTCACACACACACACAGTAACATACAAGCACATACATGAACTAGCATGTTGGGCCAGAGGAAACACGTCCCGCAGCGCCAGCCTAGTGGTATGTTGGGGGAGCCGGTGCTAGGGGCCCGCGGTCGCCTCTCTTCCCTGGGGCCTGACCAAATGGCTAAATGTGGAATTGCAAATTAAATGCAGCCTTCAGGTAGTGGCCAAAAAGCTCAGGAAGGCATTGACTCATTGCCAACCCGTAATGGTCACCTCCAAATCCTGCAGGTTCTTATCAGCATACATATGCTAGGTAAATGGAAATACAGAGATGTCCATCAGCGGCCACCCTTGCCAGGATATCCCTAAAAGGAACCATATCATCTATTTGACCTGGAGTGACCCTCCTGGAGATCAAGAATGCCTAAAGCTGATGTCACTCTAGGAAAGTAAAAAGTATTCGCATTAATGCTCCATGAATTCCTTCTGCCCACTCAAGTTCCAGGTTCCTGCGAGCTGCTGATTGGCTGCTCGTTCCTTTAATCAAGCGCACTTAGAGCTCAATGGATCTGTTGTATGGGCAGCGGGGCTGAGCTCGGCGTTCATTCACTAGGTAGGAATCCGAAGCAGCTCCGTTTTGGAAACAGATGTCAGCCGAGTCACAGCGAGAACAAGGGGAGGTTCGGGTGTCTGCACTCCGCTCACATTGTAACCTTGCGTGAGTGCTGCTCAGCAACCGGCCTCATCAAGGAGAGGACAGCAGCAAAGGGTGCGCAGGGGCTCCCGTTTACTCTGCATGGTGCTCAGGGCAATGGCAGCCAACAGCTGTTTACCTTAAACTGCCTCTAGTTCTGAAGAAGGCAGTAATAATGAGTGCACCAGCAGCCACCGGGGTCTTTGTCCTATCACTCACAGCCATCCCTGTCACTTACCTCTTCAACACCTTTTCTGCTGCTAGCAGGTAAGCATCCGGTGTCACTTGTGAAGGGGGGGTGAATGCAAACAAATATAAAGTAGCTTTTGGGAAGGGGAAACTGTGTCCACGGTGTACATTGCACTTCTAGCTACATTTTATATTTAACCCCTTGAAGGCAAATTGGTTTACAACCCAGAGAGTGTACAGCACTGTGAGTATTGGGATTGAAAGTGAGTGACGTCATTTATATGCCACCCGTTCTCTGTTTCGGGGGTTTACCGAGATTATTTCAGTCATTTGGAGGGCGAGCGACATTTATGGTGGGGTCACTTCCCTGGCATGCTGCGGCTCTTTTAACAAGAAACCTGTAGCACATGACTCAGTGGCCAGGGAGGGCTCTGTGGATAAGCTGGGTTAGCCTAAATTTAGTGAATCCCTTAGGGATGCCATCCAGTGCGCCCATTAAATGAAATGTCACTGATACCTTTAACATTTACTAAATGTGATTTGGAAAAAATGGAGGGAAATTGGAGCGTACAGCCTTCTCTTGCATTTTTATTGTTCAACAGTACCTACAAACAAACTGGCGTCCCTTAACATCTCAGCACCCTGACAGATAGTTAGTAGGGTGGTTTACCCATTGTACAACGCTGCAGAATATGATGGAGCTATATGAATCATTCATTATACTGCATACATATGACGTGTGTATATAGCATGGATGGTCACACGCTTACGTCATGATAAAGGCAACCACCTTAAAAGCGGAGAAGTAGTATTTGTTCGAGAAGTTATGGTCACTTTACGTAAGTTTGTTGGAGCAGGGCTGCCCTCCAAAATATTATGTGTTATGTTTATACGCCTTGCAGCGCTGCAGTATATGATGGCACTATACAAGTCACCAAATAATAATAAGAAACCACGTTTTGCTTCACGTTTTGGGCAATAGTATTAGTAGAGGAGTATTAATGCCTGTTTGACACCAGATGAAGCCCAGCGATGGGTGAAACGCATTGAGGAGCGAAAGGAACCTGGCATGAATTTGATGACTTCCATGGGGAGTTTCACCTCGTCTTCTAGAGGATATCATCTGATTTTAGTGTAAGATAGATGCTGTATTGTTTTTTATGGAATAAAACCTATTTAATGCCAGTGGTTCTTTTTGAGTATCAAGGTCTGCAGTTTGGAGTAAGGAACACAGTGACCTTATGGGTCTCTAGTTGATGTGCATCAAATGAGCAGTGTTCTCCTCCATACATAGACATATTGCACTATATATATATATATTATATTATATATATATACACACAAGGAGTGAAAACTCCAAGATATATCTTGCTTCAATGCACCCCCCCCCGATTCCTTTATTTATTTAAGGAAATATATTCTTACGGGTACACAAATGGGCAGTGAAAGAGTTAATGACTAGTATGAGCTATTTTGACATTTTAGATTATTTTTATGAAAAGGACAATACGTCAGGTCTTGTCTGGGAAGTCTGCGCGCCGGTAGATATTATTAAAATCTGCCGTGTGTTTGCCAAAAAATAACTCAACCAACAATAGATTTAGCCACACAGGGAATTTCCTTAAAAAAAGAATAAACAAATACAGGAATTGTACAGTGTAACTTGTGAAAAGCATGTCGGCGTGTCCCTCACGTATTAGCTTTAGAAAAAAAAATCTTCAAGTGCTCCCCAACCTTCCCGCTTCCCACCCAGTGCAGGATGCAGTTGTTAACCCCTCGAATGTCTAGGGCTATTTTCTCAGTCCTGTTGACTTTAGTTGGTGGTCTCACTGACGTTGCATGCAGAAAACTGCCATGGTTGATGGGGGAGAAGGCTCGGAGTGTGACGTGCCGCAACGTCGCTCCCGCAACCTGAAGTATTTCTGTGGTGACCAGGAGACCCGGAGAAGCAATGCGTCACTCGGAGTCTCCAGGCGCAACCCAAAGGGTTCCTACGTATGGCAACCACTTCTACATTGGAGACCTTGGACTAATAATAACAAACTTGGAACTAGTAAAAAGTCACATGTGTAACAATAACATAAAATGTATTCATGAATTAAACTACTTTTTATGTTATAATTGCCTTACTTGGTTGCATATACAGGTATCAAAAAGCCTCATAAAAGTCCAGCCATACTTTTAACGGCAAACCCCTAAAACAAGCGTCTCTCTTTGGACGTTTGAAATGTTGGGCGTATGGCTGGAGGTGAATTGTGGGAAGATTTAACGATCTATGTATTAGGAAATTTCTGCTGAGGCTTATTGAGAGAGAATCTCAGATGTGCGGCACTTCATGTATGCCATACATTTTTGGTGTTATTGCTCACTAGCCTTGTGATGTTTGGGATAGGGTCATGAGGGTAACTCGGAGACATTAAAATCCAGATAGCATCTTCACGAGTCTAACTCTGTGTCTCAATACTTTGCAGTTGAATTGATTAATGGAGCAATTGAACAGTGTATTTCTGAATAACAAAATTCTTTACATAAAAAATACAGTATATTTGTACAATTATCCGTCATATTCACAGATCTAAAGATTCTGCTGTATAAAATACAGGTGGTCTGCTCCAATGCATTGCCTGGTTGGTCCTCCTGATCAGTGAGGGGATATTAACATACACTCATACTTTGTGATATCAGAGGATGTCTCTTCTAAAAAAGAGAGGCTTAAACGAATACTGTAGTTTTAAGTTATTATTTTAAGGAAATGTTTTTCATGTGACATTTAAAATGACATTTAATCCAAACCCAAATGTTAGGATTAAAGCGGATGTGTTTATATCACAAATGTTTACTGAAGTTAACCCCAATTTGACTATTGTGGACAGCACAGAAGGTGTGACTCTGGATACAGTGGATGTCCTGGATATGTGATTACAACGAAGGGCACTCATAGATTTACATATTAAACAGGGGTTCATTAAGAGGTTAATCCAAGTCTTTAAGGGATCCTTTCCTCCTTTCTCGGACACTACGGTCAATATCTTAAAATACCTTTTTTCTTCCTTGTTTTACCAAAGCAGCCAAGAAGATACTGAAAAATCTGTACTTGATGAGCTCATACGCTGCCATGCTAGGTTAGATGACATTACAGTTGGGTTGTTTAGGTCAGAAATAGTTTTGTAGTCGGCAAGCTAGTAAAATGTTCTGGACCAGGACAAAAATATCAATTACTCAGTGAGCTTAATGACATTATCAGAGCATCATTCCACTTTAGATGTGAAATCAAATATTTATGGAGAAAATGACTCCATATGATAATGACTAAGCGCCATTGTTGGGCACAAAATGCATAACGTGTACATCTACTGGGTGTTGAGTCCTCACTGAGGTTTGCAGAATGAGGTAAACGAATCTGCATATTAAATACTCTTCCTTGTTAGAATTTTTTTCACCGATGTCGTGGACCCAAATCCTACTCATTGATATTTACTCGCAGTACAGTAACAAAAATATAAGCATATCATACCATTGGTAAGTAAGGGAGGTTTAGTAGGATTAAAATGGGACATTTAGCCATATTTACCTTTGATGGCCGTCCAGAGAATTTTGTTGATATTATTATATTAATATTGTTATATTTTATTAGGACAATAAGCAAAATTAACAATCTATGATCAGATTGCTTATCTGTTGGTGTTGCATCTACAGCTCCTGGCTCGTGGCTTTAGCTGGCGCTGTGATCCTGGTGTCAGTAGCTGCATTATCACGCCTGCTGGTCCTTCATAAACCACCAAAAGACCCTTTATTCTATGGTACGTAAAGAGTACAGAGTATTCTCTCTATACTTTCCAGCAACAGTTCCAATGCACTCCAAGAATTCTATGCAGAGACATAGAGATAAAGGCACAACTCTTATATATAACGTTGTAGTCTTATGTTACCGTCAGCTACCAGGCTACAGCTGTACACAATCATGTCCTATGAACATTAAAAGTAATTGGATAATATTAATCATGTAAAGGTTAAAATATAAAAAACTAAATATGAAACCTAATTAGTGTAAGGTGTTTATTCCATTATGAATGGCCATCCTGGGGACTTTCACCTACAAGAAGGTCTGAGCTTATCCTATATAATGCATAAATTGGTGAAATCTCCAAGTATTAACTCAGGTTGACATTTTGGGGTCAAGAAGATTTTTTTCCCCTCTTTTCAAGGCACGTTTGGAAATTGCTTCAATGCGGGGGGGTTTTGGCTTCCTTCTGGGTCAACAACAAGGTTGATCTTGATGGACTTGTGTCTTTTCCAAGCTAAATTACTATGTTACTATGTTAACTATGCATTGTGCAGGGGAGGTTCATTTTGGTTGGCCCTTCATCATGTGAGTTCTCAAAGTTGCTCTGGAGACTATTCCCGTGTGATGTTATTTATTATTCACTCATAGGAAGAATGTACTGCAGAATTCCAAGTCTTAGACGTTAATTTTGGTCACAAATTGAAGGGTCACAGCCAGGCTGCCTCTGCATGCGCTTTGTTACACAAGTCACAGCAGCATTCTTTAAAGTCACCTCCCCAGTTTGACATCTATTTTATTGATTTTTAGTTAATTTTTTAAAATCATTTTAGTTTATATTGTTTAAACCATGCACCCCAGCATCCCTATACCCTACAGTTCCCAACAGGCATCTGTACAACTTGCAGAGACTGGATGCTAATGGGCTCAATTCTAAATTCTGTACTGGGTCACATGGCTTTAAATGCCAACATGCCTAATTAAATCCCAAGATGACAAAGACTATAACTTGGAGGAGAAGAAAAGAAAGATGGGGTGAAAAGTATATTTCAGAGGAGTAGATATGCTAAGACAGCAGGTTATGATCTAAAACTAAAAGGTCAGAGGCTTAAATTTAATTCAAAGAAAGTTCTTTGACTAAATGGTTCTTATCTGCCATCCTTTATGTAAATTGCCCTGTCATCTGTCTTTATCTTGTAGTGTATGCAGTATTTGCTTTCACCAGTGTGGTGAGTCTCATCATTGGACTTGAGCAGGATGGAATGATTGATGGATTTATGACATCCTATCTAAAAGAGGTAAGGAGAAGGGCACATTCCATAGCCCCTGGTGTAAGGTGGCACAATCAAACCCTTGTGTTGAGCTCTATCATCCATTTCCAGTTTGAACAAGAAATATATGGACCAATTTGAAGTCTACTGTGTGTATTTTCTACATAGTAATCTTAGCAAAGTAGTTGCCATGTCAAAAAATACTTTCTAACAAAACATGCCATTAGTCTAAAGGCTAAACTCCTCCACACGGTCTGTTTTCTTATTGCCTCTATGACCCATTGTATGTAACCACTGAACCAGTTGACACCACAAAATTAAAACATAAGAGTAATCATAATATCTTAGCAGCATTTAGTGTATTTAGGGTATGACAAAAATAAAATTGACAAACTAAGGTACCATCCTCCTCGCAACATATATCTGCTTCTTTGTCTGTTCTGGTCAAGACCACACGGGAGCATGGGCTAAAATCCTCAGATCGCATGCCAGTTTGTTTCCCTCTCCTTTCACGGTTCATTAAGAAATGAACAACAGTATTCTTTCAACCAAGCCTTCCGTCCAAGTCGATAGGCAGAGCACAGTGTTCTGTACAGATCACACGTAGTAAAGTACGCTCTGTTTGTACTTCTACCCACCTAACGGAAGGACCTTTGGGGGACTTAGAAGCTTATTCTGCATCCAACCCTTTCTTTCCCTAAAGATTTCTAGATACTTTACGTTCTATGAATGTGGTGGAATCACAAACATCTGAATACTTATAGTTGTGATCTCTGCTCAATGCATTTTGATGTTGCTTTATTTATTTGCACAATGTTTATATTACGTGTAGAGCTATATAAGAATACTTAGAAACTGTGCCAACGTTTTCCCTTTCTTTCCAAAGGAAAGTATTTTAAAATATTTAAATCCACCTTCCAGCTTTATTTGTTGAGCCCTCTATGATCCAGAAAATAAATCTTTCAATCTCTTTATGGATTAATTGACTTTACTTTTACTTCTAACTACAGAATGGAAAGTATTTTAGCTTAAGGATTAGTGCTGTTGCTCAGAAATATTATTGTAAATAATGTGCGTCATGTGTCCAATTCAGTGGACTGTGATTTCTCATTAGCAATACAGACTTTCTGGACAGAAGTATGTGGATTACCCCGTCTAATTATTAAGTTTAGGTGTTTCAGTCGCATCCGTTGATAATGGGTGTATAAAATCCAGCAGATAGGCAGCCATCTCTATACAAACATTGGTAGTAGAATAGGTCATACTGAAGAACTCCGTGACTTTAAACGATCTAGATCTGCCCCGGTCCTCTGTAAATGCTATTATTGTGAATTAACGAATAACAACAAGCAAACCCTGAGAGTTACTAGGTATTCTAATTAAATATTTTAATATAATAGTAATAGAAGAACTCTACATCTCTACATTATCTCCATCAGTCAGCTGTTTAGGAACCATTGACTTGAGTGCAGAGCACCTATTTTAACTGGAGTACCAGTCATGCTTTGGAGATTATCACCTCCTCATATTTACGACTTGGTGCTTTATAACATGCTAATGAAAGTATGTCTAGGTTGTGGTTTCAGGGATGGTTCTATGGTGTTAACTTTGAAGATGAACTTATTGGTCCAGGTTTATCATATCATATCAAGCTGCCATTAAATCTCAAGATCACATAGTCAAGAACCAGCGCCTTGAACTGGGACACCATTGGGGATTAAGGTGGCATAAGGAAGTAAACTCATAATTTGGCTAGCAGTAGATTAGATTCCATAGATTAAAGCCTGCTTGTTTCTTGTGCATTTTATTTAATATGTGTAATCTTTAGAGGAGTGACCATATTCTGGAATATCCACTATCGCCATTCCATATGCAAATAAAATGATTCACATTAGAATTACCGTAATTTAAATAGTTCCTGTTTTTTTTTCTGTTGTGCTACATGTGACAGCTGCCACGTTCCTACATATACACACATATATATATATATATATAATACACATTATTTTTTAAAGTTGCACCTAACCCTAAATTATTTGTGATATTCACAAGTTCTAGCGTTAGAGTTTCTTGCGTACCCTGCTGAAACAATGCAAACAGAGTAACATAAGACAATACTGATGCTTTGATAATAAACACACTTTTCTTTTACTTCCTTAGCCTAATTCTGAAAAAAACAAATTTCTCCCCAGAGTGAACCATACCTGAACACCGCTTATGGACACATGATCTGTTACTGGGATGGCACAGCTCATTATCTGATGTATCTCCTTATGGTGGCAGCCATTGCATGGGAGTAAGCACTACATTTCATTATACTGGAATCATATGCCATAGGGGAACCCCTGCACTTTATAATCCCATGAGAAATCGAACCTTGCAAATGTTGTCCACTGCTCTGCACCCTAGGGCCAGCAGCATTTTTGAGTTTCTCTCTTTTTGACTCCTGCTTACTTATTCTAACTTTAAATACTCACTAAACCCATCTATTCTGAGAAGCATACAATCTATCCTAATAACAGCGTTCTGTAGAAATCATCTATGATGCACGCTACTAACTTCTCCGCATCACCCTTGTTGCAATGAAATCATCCTCTTCAGTCCATCTCCTTCTTTCTCCTCCCCACTCAACCTCCTAATAAATTCTAAGCTTGTAAACGCTTCATTGTTAACGTTCACTACAATTCTTAGGATGCACGTTTATTCCTCCTCATTATCTTAAACATTTGGAAGACAGACTGAGAAAAAGGTGCATATGCCATATCAAGACACTAAACTCAGCTTCTCTGTGGTAAACGTTCCCAGGAATGAATAGCATTGGTTTAGCTTCTTAAAGACCGGTGACCGAGTTACAGAAACTGAGTTCTTTTTTTCCATACACAGTTACAGTTATTGGTATATTTTAATTGTTTGGTCAAATATTTAATTTGAGGTTAAGTGCATTAGATCACTAAACCTACAATGTCTATTAATGTGTATTTTTTTTACAGTCAAAACTATCGGACCATAGGTCTTTACTGGGTTGGATCGATTGTAATGAGCATGGTTGTGTTTATTTCAGGAAGTATTGTAGGTAAGTAGCATATCGACTGGTCTTTTGCAGATGTTGACACTTCCAAGGTGCATTAATTTCCCTTGTCTCATTTTCTACCTTCCTTGCTTCTTGTACTGAGGAAGGCAGTGTACTTAAGTATGCTTCCTGTAGATGAGCCGTGCTGCTTGTATCGGTGGAATTTCATCTTCCTTTGAAGCACTTAAGCTTTATTATTTTACCAAATCAGATACTTTAGTCAACTTTATGTGAAGTAAAATTAGCAGTGTAATATGTTTTAATATCAACTAGCTTAATTAGAGTTTGCTTGCATATTTTGCTTGTTGTTGTTTGGTGTACTTTTAATATATCAGTTTAACCTTGGCTTTTCTGTACCCAAGGACGAGATCATTTTTTGGTCATTTTTACCATATGTTTTTTTAAACTATGATTCCTCTTTTCCATATTTGATGAACCTGCACAAATTATGTGTCATTTTGTTAATTTCAAGTAGGGCATCCTTTTAAAATCAAAGAAAGACATAAAATATAAAATATAATAATTATTAAAAAAAAAAAAAAAATTTTACTACTTGGGACTGGGGTGTTCCTAATACATTAGGGTGGTCATCTCCAATGACTATAAACATTTTAGAGGCATAATAAACAAGCCTGTCGCTTGGAATCCCCAAACCAGGTATATGTCTTTTTACCCCTGTAACTAGTGACAGAAGACGTGAGTCTATGGATCATTTACCTTTTGCTTTATTGAATCCTACTCTTCCTACACAAACCCTAGCTTTTTTAGCTTTTGTCTTCTTCCTTTTTTATCCATGCTTTTTCAATGCTTTATAACCCTGGATAAATGTAAAATATTGTGATGTCTGAGGAGGATATTGCTGACCTCCATGTATGTAGGAGAGGCGTGTAATTCTATGATACATTTCCATGCTTAAGCCTGGCTGACATTATACCACCGTCATATGTAACCATAACCGAGTTAGGGTGGAATGTACATTTTTATTGATCTACACATATGTGATAGACTTTATCAAACCAGACAAGCCTACGAGGCCAAAATATGCATCTTGTGCTGTTTATCACCAAGACATGTGCTTTCCTGATAACCTGATTTCTCTCCTGCCTTAAATAATCCATGTGTATTAATGTGGTGATTCAGTAAGAAGTAAAAATAGAGCTTAGTGGACCCTCAGTTTCAACTGAATAAATTAACCCAATGAGTCGAAGGTGCAGTTCCACTTAGACAGAATATCAGTTACACTCTCTGGTATGAGACACATTGACAGATCTGCCATTTTATGAATTCTTCTAAAGTTTTAATCAGATCAAAAAAATTTCCATGGCAACAGCATGCCTGCTTTTGTATTGCATGACATTAAAGTGTTCTTTTTTAGAATGTCTCTTCCATTTAACATTACTTAGGAGGTGGAACAGCACCATTAATACATTTTTACTCTGATTTTCACTGCGTAGTAAATCTGTATTGGCTGGGCATATATTATTATCCTTGTGAGAATGTGTAGGCAGCATGTTTACAGCTGGCTCACTGAGTACCTCTGATGCCCTCTGGTTCAACCTTTGGGATCTGTCTCCACCTTGTTTAAATTTAGTCACCATTTAATGATTTGGAATGCCAATTGGCTTGGAGCATGTCAAAAATCAATGAAATGTCTAGCAATGTAAAGCTGTTAGGCATCATATACTAACAGGTCTCATGGCTTATTTTTAGTCTCAAACACACTCATAAACTATATCACTGCAACGGAAGAAATGCCATTAGACGTGTGTAAACAAATGTTCCTGTCCGTCAAATAAGTGCATTTTATTTTCCTATTCTTTGCTATTTTTCTTTTTTTTTAATGTTTGCTATACTGCCATATGGTTTGATAGGTGTGATTAAAAAAAATAAAGTAAACCATGACTTAGGGGTAGTTGGAAGACTAATGGCGTGGCGCGTAGTGCAGTAGGGTTATGGCGAAGGGGTGTACATACTGGGCACAGGAAAGTTTAAAGACACCGGGTGCTGTAGGCTAAACCCTAGAGGTTGACCACCGATATACAGCATCTTATTTTTAACTTTCTTTTTATTGCCATCAATTAAGGGGTAAATGCCTCTGAAACTGAAATGGAGTGACCATTCTATGGATACAACATGTCTACAGTGTCCCGTGTCACGGCCTACTATACATTACATACTGTAATAATAAACACTTTATTGCGGATAGGAACCATATGATTGCAGTCTGCCCGTTGTATCCAGCTCTAATGACGTTATTTGGCCCTTGTCCTTATATATAAGATAGTACATATTGAGAGCCTTTAGTCGTTTTTGATAATTTCATTCTGGAAACCATCCAAAATTTCAGTAGCCCTTTCCTTAAAACTTCAATATATTATCCCAATTATCCAGGAAAACAGGGGTGGGCTGGTCCAGGGAGCAGGGGTGCAATCGCCCAAGGCCTGTCCAAATTTGTGCACAATTGGGCCACTCAAGGAGGCGGGAATGCAGCGGTGTCATGTAATGCCATGTTACGTGACCCCGTAGCGTGTGCGAGCAGCCTGAAAAAAAAGCTGCAGCAAGGTAAGAGAGGGAGGGAGTGAATGAGTTGGTGAAAGAGATAGTAAGGGTAAGGGAGGGAGTGAGTGTGTATGTATGTTAGACTGAGAGTATATATGTGAGTGTGTGTGTAAGTGTGACAGTTCATACTGTCTACAGCACTTATCCATGGCATGACCTGTGCCTTTCTTACATATATGCTTATAATCAATTGCTAGCAAAGAACTAAAAACAGCGTATAGGTAATTGTAAGTCTTTCATCTGAAATTTAAAAAGCCCACTGAGCTAAAAGTTTGCTCTCATTAAATCTGTTATGTGACAGCTGATGCTGTGGGGAGAGCTCTACATACCTTTGATGAGTGTATTTTGTATGCAAGGCTCATTCACTAGGCTACCGAAGGCCTAAAGCCCTTGAGACCGGTGGAAGTAATGAAACCAATGGAAAAATGTTAGTATTTGTTAAGCAAATGCGGTATTATTAACACCCTTCTGTGCATGCAGCAACCTTTGTCCGCGTTCCAAATACTTTCCCGGTATCTCCCCATGTGTTTTGGTTCAGCCGTACTGTTCCTCGCTACTTTCCTTTTGGACTAATGCAGTAGGGGCTGTCTTTTCCCACAGAACCCATATCCACCTTAATTGTATCCTTTATTCTCTTAGTTCCATAGCCTCTCAGTTTCATTTCCCACTCTTTCTTCCATGTTTATATCAGTTTATTTATATTTTTATTACGGACACACATCATTGCCTACGTCAAATTATAGGCAAATCAACATTTTCACAACTTGTAAATTTGCATTACACACAAAAACTTTTCACACTTTTATCTTTGTCTGTTCTGCGCAGTACACATGCAACGTGCATCAACACAGGCGATTACATATTGATTAACCTATTGATTAATGATGCAAGCTATTTCTCTCATAATATTATTAAAAGCAATCCTTTTATTCATGGCAGGAAAATATGGAACACAGATATGTCCTGTTGTCCTCTTAAATTTACCGTACCTTTGCCTTCCTATTTGGGCTGGATTTAGGATCTACAGACAACCATCAGTAGGCTACATCCCATCCTTCCAGGTAATAGGTTTTTATATCATCAGCATTTTACATCTGAGTGGTGTGCTAGTTGGTTTTATGGACAATGTACATAAATATATACATATATTTACAAAATAGATATTGTACAAAAAATATGTTTGACGGTCTTAAAAGGTAGGCTTTCTTCTATCTATATAAAAATACATTTTTTTTTATAGGTGGTAGAAAATATTCAACAAAAAAGCATATTAAGAAGACCTGTTGACCTGCTTTTGTCTATGTATCTCATTCTAGCAACGGCTTTTTGTATATTCAGAGGAATGGTAAGAGATCTATATGTTTTATGGAAATGTTAAGGGTATCTACCTAAGAAAGCAAAGATATCTATATGGCATCAAAACAAACTTGCAGACTAGATCATGTAAAAAAATAAATAAATCTAGAGAATTACTTTAAAAGAGTGCATGCTCTGAATCAGAGGCACGTCTGGGAATGTGGGAGAAATAATGAACAGGGAATATCCAGGTTATATACACAGAGTCGAATCTCTAGGTCACTAAATATGCAGTCCATCATCTGTTATTCTGTCTATAATTATGATTTTTGCACGCAGATCGCCTTAGAATGTCAAACGGAACCCTGTCGATTATATACTCAACTCCTAGAACCGTATATTAAAGATCCGGCAGCCTACTCCAAACTTCAGGTACGTGTAACAACCCTCAAAACGAGTGTGAATTGCAATACTCTCAGTGTTAACAGCAGTCCTACAAGGAGTCCTTTTTAAAACTACCCAGTGGGTTGCATTGGGCATCTGCTTTTCCAATGCAAATCACAGGCCCCGTTGGCATTTTTTTGTGCTGGACGATTCACCATTATTAAGTGGACAAAGGTTATTATTATGTTCTGACTCAGTAAATGTGTTTCTGCTGCTAATACTGCTAATAATTATGTATCTTTATCGCAGATGTTGGTGTTTATGTTTTATTCTGTCCCGTATAATGTTATCACTCTGTATGGTCTCCTGGTTCCTGGATGTGAGTGGTTGCCTGATCTGATGGTTATTCATGCTGGTGGACTAGCACAGGTATTTAAAAATGGAAAGATCTTTGTTTGGGTTTTAAATACTGTGTTGCATACATAGAAACACAGAACTTGACCGCAGTCCTTTCACACAACTTATTAGTTAGTATGATAAGGAGTCAGTGTGTCCCCCTAGTAGATTGGACCACCATGACAACTTTCTTGTGAAAACGCTCTATTGTAACATATAATAAAACTATATTTTTTAAAACTGTTATACTAGCATTTGAAAAAATACATACTATGGTGGGAGCTGCACTTTAAATGTTTTTCTTTCATTGTTTATTCTACAGACATTATTTCAATGATAATTCATTGTTAGAAAAATTACACTTTGGTAATGAGACACACAGGATACAATACACAAGGCACCTGAGGATGATAAGGTTTTTAGTTTTCTCAAGTACCTATTAATAAACTTCATGGTATATCGTAGTGTAACCGCTGAGTTTGGAGCAATGCATTTACTTCCATGTAATGCCCCAGCTGACGTAAATCATACATGAACCATGATTAATTAAATATAAAGTTATGCTTCTCCAGAATAGCGGCTACATCAGAGAGACACTGATGTACTTCCTCATTATACCTAATAAACCTATAGAAAAGCTTACTGACTTACATATATACCATGGGAACACGTTACAGGCAGTTTTGGTAAATGAGTTTAATTAGGTCAATGAATATCTTGGTGATATTTGCTGTTAATCTGTGGTTATTGAGGTCATTTTGCTTTCATAGTGTAAGGTGAGGATCAGGGTTGAGAAGAGGCAATCAATTAATGTTATTTGGCTGGCAGAATTGTTTTGTGGTAATACTTGGGTCCTTATACAGTACGGGTTAACAATAACATTTGCTATTTAGGATTGCCGCATTATCTCAAACATGATAGCTGTCCTTCTTTCAGGCACAGTTTTCTCACGTTGGAGCTTCATTTCACGCAAGGACACCTTATATCTACAGAGTACCTGAGGAAGCCAAGGTTGTATTTTTAGTTGCAAATTTACTATATGGGGTTGTTCCGCAGCTAATGGCCCATAGGTGTGTAAACAGCCCAGAATTCTTCATGAAGACAAGGTCATCAGTGAAAGCCGAATAGTCACATGTATCGGGTACAGTACTTTATGGACTTGCTGTGAGCATTACATTGAATATTGCAAATATTGTGTCTTCCGGGTTGAATTCAAGCATTTCATGTATTCAGAATATTAAGCCCATTTGTTCTTGTATCTACCTTCTGAATAAGGTGGGGGGTCTCCACGTAGTACAAGCTCTAAAAGCTAGATGTCACTGAGACACTTTTTACTCTCAATTTTGGATACAATGTTCACGTGTAAATATTTTATGCTAAAAACTGCTCTTTTTAATATTACAGATGTACATTTTATCTCGTGTGTGAGATAGCAGACATAGTATAGACATTAGTGTGTAAAATTCTGTTACTTTATAATCGCACAATTAACTGTTCAAAGTGTTTGCGAGCTGGGCCAGCCCTAGGGCTTCTAGGGCTCTTGGTGAACTATATCTCGTCCTGACCCAAGAGAGACCCTGGTAGTGACACCCCCACCAACTCAATACCATACTATGTGGTCGGGCCAGCTCTGCTTGCGAGTGTGATATTCACTAAAAGGCTCAAAGCATAGTTAGTAATGCATTTTAGTGTCTTTATTGTTGTACTATACCACAACCCTTTCAGGACGGAAGAGATTCATCTCGCCTTTCCACAATATCAACAGAATAAAATGCCATCACTACAAATACTGACTGTAGTTATTATCATTTCTAATGTTTACAGAACTGCTTGCTTTAATATTTGTGTTACATACATTGTATATGAATTCAAATGAGACCGGTTTCAATCTTTTCGCCATCCTTGAACCCAACATTACACATTCAGATCAGTTCATTTTGTAAAAACAGCAAATACAACTTTATACGAAACACATTTCGAATACAAACACGGCAAAAAAGATGATTAAAAATACAAGCAAAAAACATCAGAACGGGAAAAAATAGAGAAAATTAAATGTATTCACCGATAAAAGCCAGCATAAAAATAAATATAACTATTTTCACAATAGCTAACAGTATTGTTCACAGGAAAAAAATGGAATGCATTTTAGTCTAATTTTTTTTTTTGCCTGGTTAACAAAAACGACACAAAAGGATTAAAAAAAAATATTGTCCACTCCCTTCTCTGATTGAGTGAGCTGCAAGTTAAACGTTTCACAGTTCTCTAAATCAGGAGGAGGTTTAAGGCCACTTTTGTGGGGACTTTGCACTAAATTAGGCCAGCTATGGGTTAAAAATATATCAAAAGGTATAATTACTATACCTGGCAAAGACACAGGTTATTCTGTGTATGGGGCCCTAGCATTCTACCCCCCCCCCCCGCAATTTTTATATTTAATCAATGCAAGCTTGTGTTTTATTTCTGAAGGAAAAACCTCCATAGGTATAAATCTCTTTAATACGTTTTCATTTAAGATTATTCTTTTGGTGTGTTGTGTTACCTTAGTGCAAAGTCCCCAGCACTTGAATCCCTATACGATCTTAACAACATTTTTTTAATACAGAAATAAAACAGTGCTTAGTAAGTAATAATAGCATTATAATGAACTAAAGCCAACATTCTTTGTGTAATTATATCATTTACATTAGCATATCAAATTCCCTTTATCAGCTCCTCTTTTCCAGGTTTGGTTGAAATTGTTGTCGACGAACCATTTTTAACAAAGATTTTCCGTCCTCGTCACATTTTAGCTGCCATTATATTTGGAGGGATAATGTACAAAGATATTTTACAGTGGGCAGCAAAAGGACACCCAACCTCCCTAAACATTGCAGGAAATGCAATCAACTTAACCCAATTCTTGTTGGGCAATTCTTCCCGGAACTGCTTTACAATCATCTGCAAGCTCCTGCCGACATGTACGAAGCAACAACTAGAACTATAAGTGTGACAATGGATATTTCAGATTACAACCAGGTACCGAACGGAACATCTCATGATCTGTCCTTGCATTATGGGGAAATGGATATTCTTTACGTTGTAATCAATTTGTCAACCCATCATTGAATTCTATAAACACATTTCGCACAGGGGAGTAATCTGGGGTGTGATCACTTGCTTCCACTGCAGCAGGGAGGTGGACACGTGTGATGTTGTATGAAAATAGTTCTGCAATAAGTCCATAATTATTAAGCTAATTAAAGCTCTTAGCTATGGGAGTAAAAATGTGTTCACTTTGAGGGCTGTAAAAATATATCATAGCTTCAGCCTGATAAGAGGGCAGTATCATGCAAGAGGACAACATAAAAAAATGAAAGGCCAGCAAGTACAACAGATAGGAAAATGATATTATGTATACAAACTGACAATCTCTAGGTGGAAACAATGAAATGCGTTGAATTATATCAAATCCAAGAATACTGCACAGCGATTTATGGACCTCTTCCAATTGTATGCAGTACTTGGTTAAGTCTGGAAAAAAAAATGAATTAATCAATATGTTAGTTTAAGATATTTTTTTTACAAAAATAATAAACATATCTGCATCAACGAATTCCTATAGTGATATGCACAATTATTAAACGTATGTTCACTTTCTGATGTTAAAATGTATAAAATTAATGTCACCTATCGCATTATGTAGTCATACTTAAGATCAGTTGCTGATATGGCAATGTGGAATCCTACCAATGCCAAGTAAAAGTCAGAGTGGACTGCTATAAACAATAGGAACTACAACGTACAAAGTAAATACGGTACGCTCTATTGTAATTTTTATTATTTTGTGGCGTTGAATAAAAAGGCTCAAAAATGTAAAAGGCACATACAGATATATGAAATTAGGTTTCTGTGCATCCATTTTGAGTATATGAATTTGGAGTATTTTGGATTCAGTATTCTTTTTTTTTCCTTTCAATAATCTGATTAACTTCATTTTTGTTCATGGATTAACGCTATCCAAGTATATTACAATGCATACAGTTTATCTCATTTCAAATTCAAGCAGTGGAAGTTGGATGCATTGATAAAGGCTATGTTTGCGTACCAAGTTGCTGTTGCTTCAACAACGAAATCTGGTGGATATACACAAACACAAGGAGTGTGTTTAACTATTTCCTTCTGTGTTATTTTAAAATTCATACATTTTATAACACACAATACATTAGGTATCCAAGTGAAATCTATGGGACAGGAGAAATGTTAAATTAAGTGTTTTGACGTATAGGTATAACGAAGTAGAAAACATTCCAATGCCTGATAAAAATAATCTTTACATTTAAGAATAGAGTGCAACAGTGATATAAGCTGGCACCCTACGGGTATTCCCCAGGGCTCATCTTTAAAGATGGTACCCACGGCGAGGGCAGTTTCTGGCAAGAATAGCAGTTGTTGGGGGACCTGCCAATATTTTTAAGATGCTATGGCAACACCAAGATGCCTACAAACTTGCATCCAAAGGGATATAGATAGTTATGATGTTACTATGTATCTCCCATAAATGGGATGCCACTTTATGTTGTTAATTAGAAATAAATTCAACACCTAACATGATATATTCTGAAGAAGAACCGGTATGGTGCCTGGGTTATTTTCACACTGACAATGAATTTGTTGCTGTATGCTCACCAAATCTTGCCTGTGTGCCACTAAGATTTATAATTTCTCTTTAGGATCTGTGCATTTCTTACGCGCCCCACCTCTCGAATAAACGTTCTGCAGGAAAATCACAGAACACTCGTGTCATACTTCAGTCCAGTGGGACCATTTTTAATGAATCTTATGCACTTTCTTTTGGTAGCTCGCAAGACATCTCTTTAAAACATTATAAAAAGAAATCTTAAGAAAGAACAACATTACAAATAAACGTTTCAAAACAGGTGTATCATCCAAAACCACAAGACTCCTAAATGGTATGCTTGGCCACATTTTTAGACAAGCCAAACCCATAAATGTAATGATTTTTCACATCTTTTGGCTATATTTGGTAATTATTTGATTGACAATCCACTACAAAAGAGCAACTGATAAAGAACCATGCATTGTGTATGTCAATTTATATAGATGTGTAATGGATACATGACATCATGCATTTATTACCTCACTGAAAGATATGTGCAGCTATATAGCCATATCTATGGGGTGGCTATTTATCAGCTATATGTGGCACATTCTGTATTTCTTATATACGTAGCCATATACCGATAGCCATGGCTACTAATTCTAAAAGATATTTGGATTTAATAAAAAAACTATGTTTTTGGCATTCTTGAAAATAAAAATAACTAGTAACTACGTGGACTAAATACTTGTTTGCTTGTCACCAAATCTCTGTGGGACCAGGGTGACCCTGTTAGCAAGCATTGCTTTCCTCTAGCAAAAGTAAGCAGTTACAGTCATATTCAGTATATGGTAACAAAATATTCAAATCATTCATAAATAGTACAGATACATTTATCAACGTTGTCTGAAGCAAGCTGCTTTTGTTGTGTGTGTGATTTTAATCAGATGAACTGCTTTAAGTTTTTGGTAGTTGATACTAAACAATCCCTTGGGCTAAACCTGTTGGCAGAGGACCCTGCCGTGCAAAAGGAAGGGCCCATCATCATAAAAGGATCAGTCATGTCTAATATGTTTTTTTATCCACTTTTTTTATAATTAAAATTCCCCAAAGAGATCACTGATCTCTGAGGGGGGAAAAATCAGGCATGGCTGCTCCTTTAAGGCTCGGTTAGGGTAACAACCTACAATCATACAAGTGCACTGCTTTTCTGCACCTCTGAAGCGTTCCTTGTGTCATTGTCCACGTCACCAGCCTCTGAACCGCTCTTATTCTCCTCGTCTTTGCTGTCTTTTTCCCCCTCATCTCCCGAAGATTTCCGAGACTGCTTGGACGATTTCTGAATGGATTGAAAAATGACCAATGAATGAAATCAAGGTAGCAACAGATTCCAGTCCTTAAAACACCAGTTAATGAGGGCAAGATTATGTATTCCCAGAAGGGCTAACAGTGGTTCCATTTAATAATCCCCATTAAAGACTTTTTGGTTAGCGTACAGTTATATCTAAATAGTACTGTGACTTTATTAACCTTTGACGTGTAGGACTTCTTCCGCTTAGAACCTGCTTTCTCATTCTTTTGCTTGCCTTTCCCATCCTCTTCCACTCTGTCCCCCTCTTCTTCGCTGCTGCCGTCTGCTGCGTTACCACCTTCTCCTTCGGTTTCTGAAGAGCTTTGCTGCTGGATGGCCTTAAAAGAATAATGCAAAATGTTTACACAGATGGAAAAATATATGTAAAATTTCGGAAGCCAGGTTCATATTTTTCCATGCTAAAAAGAGATCCATAAAGATCAAGAGAACATAGTAAAAAACATTAGGCACAAAAGTAAGATTTAGGAGCCATAACTACCCTATTTCCCAACTTTTATTAAATACTAATAAAATATTTTTTGTGCTAAATAATTAAGAAATAAATGGTATTAAAATAATTGGCTTAATTTCAAGGCAAATATGTCCACAACCTTACCGCAGAAAAATCAATGGCAAGCGTAATCATATTTACATAGGCTTGGGGTTCCAACACAAAGGGATCAATATTAAACACATGATAATTTTGGAGAATTTTGCAACTTTCCTGTAAGCACAAACTGGTGGAAAAAATGTCTACATTTGCTTATAACATGAATGATTTTATTAATAACATAATAGCGACCATATATTTTAATGAGAACACTTATTTGCTTTAAGTTGAAAGAAAGGTATGTCGATGTGAAGAACTGTTATGTATCCTCATTACAAGCAAGTTACCTAGTACCTAATATCTCTCAACAACCGTCAATGTACAATATGTCTACAGCAAATATACACCTTGTATCGATTTCCTATTAATAACCTTTAGAATTAAACAGGTTATGAAGCATTTCCCAGGCCTGCCAAAAGTCCAAAAACAATAGAGTGTGTGGACAGTGTTCAATGCGCCAACAATTAAAGTGGTTATACATTATATTTCCTTATTCATTACCTACACCGAGTTGGAATATCAAAACCAGTGCTAAACTTTTAGAGGGATAAAGGTTATTATTGTGTATCGGCTGGGAACATTTCAAATTGCAAGCTCTTTCCTATCTCTCACCAGTTCTTAACTGATCTGCTGAGAAGAGCGCTGACAGTATTGGCGCGCGCATGTCCTGCTGGATCAGCTGGGAATTCTCATCATGTCCATGACCTTTTCTCGCTGCTCCTGCAGTTAAAGGTGCTTGGTTTAACTCATAGTTGACCTAGAATATCTAGTTAATATCTTGTACATCATCATAGAATATGATGCTTCATAATGTTCTCCTCATTGCAAGAAAGTAAATCGCCAACAGTGAAGAGGTTCTCTAAAATTCATTTACTCTTGCGCAGAACAATAATAAGTGTGTTAGTACATGAGCATAAACGGGCTGCGATTGTTCAATCCTAGCTAGGACTAGTGCCTAGAGAACTTTACAGGTGAGTTGTGAGCTTCACTTGCTGGACCACCTTGCAACCAAGTTCTGTGAAGCTTGACATCTGTCTATGGACTTTCCACCGAACTCACCCACAATGTCAGGCGCTGAATAGATTCATATAAATTTATATGGCAGGCCCCCAGAGTGGCACACAAGCTCACTTTAAAGAATAACCAAGATGACGATTTTAGGTGCACAGGTGGTTTAGGTGCACCTCCTGGTTACCATGTCTGTGATGTGAACCATGGGGTAGACAAATACTAGTGCTAGGGTTCATATGAATGTTCATATAAATGGAAAGTAAAGCAAGTCGGTTTGTAATAGCAATTACCTGATATCCAGTAAATTTGACACCAGGATTATTCTCTATTTCCCACAATCCTTCGTTGAATCCTTTCCGTTTGTTTGACTTCCCAAACTTGTCTTTATATTCCTTGTACGGGAAAAGATCCTTGGGACCTAAAAAGGCTCTGTAACAGAGCGAATTATAACAGTCAGGTAGCTTAATGTAACAAAATAAAATACTCCTATGCAGTTCATTCTATCCTCTTACACGATGCAATCTGCTATAACAATGTCTTTATCTCCAGTTTCTAAAAGATCATAAAAAAACATTGTGCGTAGAATCAGCTTAATTCATTTCCAATGCAATATATTCCAAATGTGAATTGTTATATTTAAAACAAAAACAACACTTACGTCTCATGGGTCCCAAAAAAGAAGATTGGGAACTTGTTGGCTGGTGGTTTCACAGCTCCTTCTGGAAGTTCATCAATCTGTCAATTATTAGAGCATGATTAGAATACAATGCTATCTTAAAGTTTTTATTGTAGAATAGCATCAAGGCCACTACTGGATTTACTGCAACCCACATATCCACCAGATTCTTCTGCTGTGTCTTATTCCATTCAATCACCCTGCATTTATCCCCAATAACATCACATACATACATGTGCTTGCATTTATAGAGAATTTAGAAGGGACCAATGTATATAGCCTTTATCAGTGATTACATATGCTAAGGGGAACATTCCCCTTTATACTTGGCGCTGTACCATTTTCCGAATTTCAGCTATTTTACCAAATTTCTGGTCCCCAGCCGTCCCGCAGTGGATGCACAGTTATGTACTAATGGCATACAATGTGCTTCTCAATGACACCGGCAAAACATCCCATACGCCAGTGACAGTAATACAAGTGTGCAAAGAATATAAATGCAGCAACAGCTGCTTTGGAACATAACACAGTGCTGCTTTACGACGGACTTGTCCCATATACTAAGCCATTAAATAGTATACACCGAGTGTTCCGTATAAATACGAGTTCTGGTACAAAGTGGTAGAAGTAGAATAATAAGCAAGAATCAATCCCATGCATTGTGATAGTGACTGTGCCAGCATTTCTGTTCACACATAGCATCCATCAAATGTCAAGTATGTTTATCTGTTTGAAAACAGAAAATATTATGTATATAATGTTATGAAGTTGCAGCTGCCAGAAACATTGATACTGAACGGCAAGTGAAGTATGACAGAATGAGGTCAGGGCCGGCTCTATTTTAGTGCAGATAAAGAGGTTACAGTATAGGGTAAGGGTCAGGGCACGAGACATAGCAGCACACTGTGAATCACAATCCAAGGACAGGCAGAGGTCATCCACGTTCAAAAGCAAGCCATAGTAAGACATTTTGGAAGCCAAACATTATTGACACGGAATGCCAAGTAACCAGGAAAGGAACTCAACTACCAAGGGCTATAGATAGAGGTGGAGGGTTTGGCTAATCAGCCCGCTTCTTCTTACTGTACACTATTTTTGTTCTTATTTTTCAGGGTCAGCTGGGTGGGGGGGGGGGGAGTAGGGACCTTTTGACCGTTGGATTTAAATCTCACTGTGACTGCATTATTATTGCTGTACATCTCCACCTACTGTATGGAACCTGTTGAATTTATATATATATATTTGTTTCTAGACTGTAAACTTGTTTTAGCAGGGCACGCCTTCAAACCAACTTGTTACATGATGGATTAACTGTTATGCTCTGTTTACCAACTGTACAGCGCTGAATATGAAAGGGCTATTTAAATCGAAATATAATTATACAAAAATAAAAGGGAGGGCACATTGTTAATGCCACGGTGCATGATTTTGTGATTGCAGTGCCTGGGTGTGCCAGCCAAAGGCATCACAGGTTTATTGACAGAGCTCTGTGCCTGTGCACACCGGGGGGTAATCCTACTAATTTACATCCCGGAAACTTCATTTTACAGCACCTTTCATCAAGCCAGGTCCTGGTGCCAGCTATGAGGGCGCATGGAAGGTAACGTTCAATTAAGGTTTATGTAGCCCCAAGAGAAATTGTACCAGTAGAGACATTATAAGCGAAAGGCTCTGGGGTGGCAACCAGGGAAGCGGGGGTTTAACCCTAGCCGTCACCACCTGCTATGCCTCTGCCAGGGCCCCGGTGGAACTACGTTATTATTCACCATCGTACCAAGTAATATTATAGCCTTACAACCTATTATATAACCATTACAGCCTATAGATTATCCAACCAATTATCAGCCAAAATGAGGTTAAAGGGGATAGCAACATGAGCTATTATTAGCTATTAAAACATATCAACGGGGAACAATAAAACAAGCAGATAAGCATTCAACTTGGGTTACAAGTGCGCCTGTAATGCAGATGTGGTTAAGAACCTGTAATCCAAGTTGGACAAGTTTGTGCCACTGTCACTGGCATCTGAAAAGGCCCTTTTTGGGCCACAATTGTGTGTACAGGGCCATGCAATATCACCGGACCCCACACAAAAGGGCATTAAGGTCTGCACATGGATAAGAATGCTTCTCACCCTCATTCCCTCACAGTTGTTGCGGACCTAAATTCATCCACTATTCTCCACCATCCTTGCGTGGTATGGATTTTTTTCCAATTGTAGATACTTTAATGTAAATAAGTTTATGCCTTAAAATAGTTTTTAGATATATGACTGGTATATTCCATACAAAAGAATTTAATACTGAAAATGCAGAGTTACTCACACCAACTTCCAATTCCAAGTGTGGTATTGTGCAACAGTCAGTAAGACATTGCTGCCCATCCAAATGAAAAGGTGTATCGCGTATATTTGTGAACCAGACACTACAATACATATCCAATCCTCAAAAATATTGCATGTGTCAGCGGAATACAATCTCTGTCCTCCAGTGTTGGCATGGAGAACGCACATTCACAGACAGAGGACAAATATCATTATTTATTCAGCTCCCAGACAGAAAGCGTGGTCTCATCCTAGTATGAATAATGTTTGTGATGAGTTTGAATCTACACCCTGGGATTTTTTCTTTGTGGGCTAAACAGATTATTAAAGGTGCAGCCCAATGCATTGTGTGTCATTATTTGAGAAAACTTTGGTTGGTAGAGCTTTCTATTTCTGATACCATTTGGGGTCGATTTACTGAAGTGGAACATTTTAACTCTTTGATACCACTTTGCATTATCAAGGGTAGACCCCAGTGAGCTTTTCCTGCAAAAACACATAGGTAACATGGGAGAACATTATACAGGGTTTGCTTGCAGGAGAAGCTGGAGGTACAGGTACTACTGCGTTTGTAAACAAACAACTACGGGCAAGCAGCTATTTTTATGGCACTTTACTGATCTCTATGTACATAGCAAATATATAACTAGACATAAACAATCACATCTCCAATGCATTGCATCTGTATGCTGGGACTAGAACTGCATAGTAAGATTAGAAGATGGCTGGGAATGCTAAATCGATGATCTATGTGACAGGAGATTTGGGGCACTGGATTTGTGGTTCATCTAGGGCCAGACCAGATCACGTTACATAAGGGTTCACTCCACATGGGTTATAAAATGAGAGAACACAACAGCCAAGGGAATGGATTGATGCCAATCTACATAAAAAGACATATTAGAAATGCTACATAGCTCTGAAAATAACCCAACACACACAATCGCAAATATTGTCACCCCCAAGTAAAAGCCAAAACAGAGTAAATTAAGAGGAAAAAAAGAAAAAAGAGTGTTTTTATGCAGAAACGTGCATGAATAATAAAATAATAAAAACGATCTCAATACTGCAAATATTATCTGGAACATCTGTGCATGCCAAGTAATAACAGATGAAAAGGAAGAAGGCAGAGAGCAGAATGAACGTAGTCATGCGATTTCAGTTAAAATGAATCTGGAAAGAAGTCAGTATTTCACCAAAGGACACGGCTCTTGAAAGACGGAGCTAACATGGAGATTGTTGTCGTACCCACAACTAACAAGCAGAGACGGTGTATTTGTGTGTGTGTGTGTGTGTGCGATCTGCAGTACTTCCCTGATTATAAACAACACTCCTGAAGAGGTACTCTTTTAAGCCTCTTCTGGATTTAATCAGAGGGCCAGACTTTAAACACATTCACTCACAAACACCCGCATCGGCAATAGAATACACCCACGCAGTGCTTCACCCTCCCTAATGGGGAAGCCTTCCTTTCATGCTTCAAAATACTATCGCTGTCTGTCCACAGCTCCTTACGGCAAATCGTAGAATTAATTATGGCTCGCCATACATTGTATTAGCGGCTACTTTTTTTAAAACAAACAACAGAAATACGTTGCTAAATAATATATCCCAGTTAGGTGACCTCTAGATTGTAAGCTCGTTTGAGCAGGGTCCTCCTCACCTGTTGTTTCTGTAAGTCTAATTATTATACTATATACTACTTGTTATGTCCCGTCTACCCATTGTACAGCGCTACAGAATATGATGGCACTATATAAAACAATAAATAATAATAATGCAAGATGGCTGGAGCAGAGTAAGACTGAAGGCACACAAGCATGTTGTGCTGTTATAGTGGTTGGATGCTTGGGTAGTCTAATCACATTGTGATCCCTGCCAGGAGACGGGAATAAGAAAATAATACATACAACTCCACGATTTGGGAAAAAAGCTGATTCTTATTCCCTGTAAGATTTCCCAGCTCAAGACAACTAAAAATGCCCACTTTTAAATGAAATATATAGTGTGTGTTTTGCACCCGGTTGTGTGTGTGTGTGTATATATATATATATATATATATATAAAACATTATGCAGGCTACAGTCTATCAGGTAAACACATTCTGTAGGTAAATTGCAAACATACCACTTGTGATGTTAATAGTCTTTTAAATCTTTTTTGTGGAGTCTGTTTCCATATGTATATGAAATGGATAATAATATATCATAAACACCATAATTATTCACAAGAAAATAGTCATTTTATTCTAAGGGTGATTTCTGTACAGAGATTTATTTTGTAAAATCGGTGTTTACCTTAAACGTACCTAAAGCGTATGTGTATTTTTACATCAAATTATTCATTCTAGAGTTACACTAACATTAAAGGTAGCTTGAGGGACCTAAGAAGCGCATACTGGAGGCTTTATGATTTAAGGTAAAAAATATTACTTTATCAAAAGAATTGGTTTAGTATAATAAGCCGAGCTGTATTCTGGTTACTATAACGAAATATTTGTATAAGCATCCTTTGGCGATGCCGTTGAAGAAAACAGGCTACAGCCTAAGCTTACAAATTGAATTTATACGTAAAATAAAAAAGGAAAGCGCATGAATGAAAATAGCGGCAATCGTTAAATCATAAATTCTGATAAATTTCTGATGATATCCAGTAAATCCATTTCATTTAAGGCAAACGGGGGCTATTTAAAGAATGCCACACCCCCTTTGGAGCCTAGAACTGTGACAGCGATACCTTCTTACAATAAGGAGATTCCTGATGACTTTAATATGCTGGATGTTCACGAGAAGACGCTTCTCTCTAGTAAATAGGAATACGGCCTCGAGAAGCGATCACCTTTGTTTATTTGTGTGGGAAATAAACATTCTGTGGCACAAACAATCGAATCATTATAAAACGGTAACATTCTATTTGTTTATCCTCCTACATCAGGAATGGAAACATGACTTAAATATTGTAATTCTGTAACCTCTGCAGCCCCAGCTGTGCCGTGTGTGAGGAGCTGCAGTGTACTCCATGGCAGGGCTGTGCAGCCTGGGGACTGGTACACGAGCTGCCTGTGTGATGCTCAATGAGGATGCCCTGGGCTGAGTGATGATGCTCCCTCCACAGGCCCCACTCATAGGCTGTAGCAGCAGCTGTCGCACTCACTGCTGAGCAGGGTCTCCGTATGCATTGTATAGGACCCTCTATGCCCATTAATGTGGGTGTTTATCCCCTGCCTCCTGTTGGCCTAGTCACCCTCCCCTGCTCAGGCCTCTCTGTACCCGGCATCTATACACTCACCCTGGCCGGCCAGTGGGGGTATCCCTTCATCTTGGCAAAGACCAGTTCTCCAGCCTTGTAGTCCCGGGGCCTGGGCCGAGCCATCTTGTCCTCTCCCAACAACACACAGGGAGCAATAGCAACCTCTCCTCCACCCCCTCCGCTCTGCAGCACAGGGAGCTAGCTGGAAGGCTGAAAATATGATACCCCCCTTCAAAAAACAACGCCGCTGCGAGTCAGGAGGATTCCCAGACAGGCCCTTCCCTGTGTCTAGTAGCTCGGGGTACCCAGGTTACCCCCCTCTAGCTCATTGACTTGTACAGCCAGCCCTGCTGCTGCTAGAATATGGATTCTGAGGCAGGTTTTGGCGCGGGCAGGGACCGAACACAAGTAATTGTCCTAGACGTACTGTGCTCTGCCTGGGTCTCGCCTGATGTTTTTCTAGGTTCACTGATTTCAGCACCGTGCAGTAGGGGAGGTTTTGGTTTGTTTTCATGTTTCTGCCCACTGTAGCTAGATATCTGATTAGCAGATTTGTGGTTAGGAGGAATACAGAACTTTGGTAAATCAGCTTGTGTTCTGTTGTCTCCGGTGGTCTTGAAATGTGCTGCTCATCGCATGATCACGATGTTCACAGGAACCAAAGTTAAAATATTATGTTTTGCGTGCACTGTTGAAAATACTCTGTTTTTGGTTGGTACCGTTAACAGCAAAATTAAGATGATCAGGGCCTTGGTGGTTTAACAGTGGGACAAAAGGGGCAACTGCCCCTGGGGGGAGCAGTATGGCTGTTTGGTAAAGAAAAGGCAAGGCTCAGAGTTACTGTGTGAGAATCTCTCAGCCAGGAAGCTGCAGCTACAGCAAAAGAGATACTCTGCAGGTAGGTGCCAGTGGGGCTTATTCACTAAAAGGAGAGATGTGGTTTCAACATTTTGACTTAAATATACAAAATACGAAGATCCCACTGGGGTGAACTTCTTCTGCAAGAAGTTCTTGGCTGTCCTATATAATGCGCATTTAAATTAATTTGATTTCTTCTTAAAGTCCCCAGACAGCAAAGGGCAGGCCAAAAGGTGAATACATCTCTGTATATCCCTCTAGCTTTGTCTATGGTCCTGTCCCCTTAAATATGATTCCTGCTCATAGATGAGTAAAAAAAGTCCAGAGTTGCCGTAAGCATGCCTGGGAACTCTCCAGATATCTCTCGGAGACCCCGGGGTGAAGTGTCTATAGTGGTAGCCCCATCCTTATTGCACCCAAAGAAAATGAAAAGGTACGGGCGAGGGACTTTAACAGCGGTGTTGCAGCAAGACCTACTTCCCGCCCGCTTCCCCATTAAAAATAGCACGTGCCCTGCAACATCATCGGGACCACCCACTGACATCATCGAGACCGCTCATTGACATCATCAGGACTTCCTACCCGCATCCCGCAAGGTGGAGCTCCAGGTAGCCAAAGCCAGAAAGTTTCCAGGTATGGTTGTAATGGAAATGCAGTAATTCGCCTGAGCACCCAACAGCTTGCTAATGCACTAATGTGTGTGTCTGTAAGGGTGAGTGTATGCTTGAATGTTTGTGTGCAAACACACGTATGTATGTGTGCATAAGAACAGGTGTGTATAAGTGTGTGAGTATATGTGTGTCCTTCGCAGTCTATCCCTTACTACTATTTCTGTTTTAGGCCTTAGTAAAGGGAATACGGTATAATGATTTGTTGGAACTCATTTAACCTAAGGAAAGTATTTAGTATTTAGTCCAGTAACTTTAAAAATGTCCCCATGAACATACCTGGCAACTTGTGGACCCAGCTACCGGCAGTCTTCCCACGGACGTCGGTAAGGTTGGTCCCGCTGACATCAATGGGTAGCCCTGCTGACTTTGAAGGCTGACATTGCGGGAAGTACCCCCATTTAAAGAGGAGATGGGCAGGTAGTGGGGAGTGCCAGGCCCTCTCTCCCGCCACCCAGAGGATTCGGGTGTTGACAAGAAGCGGCACTTCTCCCAGGGTTCTCCAGGCCAAACCCGGAGCGTTCCCACGTATACTTATGAACAATGTCTGCACCTGTCAGTGTAGCAGTTTCTGGGTACATCTTAATTTCAGAACCCTGCCAAACCCTAACAATGCCAAACTTTGTGTGACTCCGGACATACCTAAGGCATACCTTGGCGTTCCTCAGACCTAGTATTATCTCACAGTAAAGTCTCACCTTGGGCACAGGGCAGTAAAACATTTTCCAGGCTCCACAACTGGATAAAGGTAGCCCCCTAATGATGTGGCTTAAAGCTGCTAAACTGAAGCATTGGTTTGCAGTTTCTGCAGTTATTGATAGATTTCCTCCTTCTATCTCAAAGGTGATATGAGGTACTGTGCAGTTATTGAGATATTGACAATCAGTGATCAAACGTAGTTCAGACTATATTGCCCCCATGTGGTATTATTACACTGGTAATCATATGCAGACTAGCTGTCTGCTCCATTCAAATTTCCATAAGGTGTCCTTTTGCAAGTTTATGGGGGGGGGGTATCTAACTGATTAGAGGGGTGGAGAGGTAAATGCCTTGAGAGGAGAAATAGTAAAAAGATTATAGTGAAAGAGCAGACGTCGGTTAGAAATGTAGAATATGGGGAAGAATACTGTGTGATTGGAGAGGGAAATGAAATCCCAACAATCTAGTCGGTAGTTGAGGGGGAAGTTAAACAATAGTAGAGGACTGCTTGGATGGGGATGAGTTGATGGGATGATCTGTTGAGGCTGTTAATTGTTCAGATGGCTCGATTAGGATGATGGCTGAAAGTGTTAGGAGGAAAGGTTGCACGCTTCTCCTAAAAGATGGGTTTTCTGAGAGCTTCAGAAAGTTACGTACAAGGTAGAAAGTCTGACGGTAGAAGAGAGACATGACTGTGCCCCAGTGCTCAAAGAAAGGTCAATGAAGACATGGTTTGATCAGGCTGGTGTGGAGGAACTTGAGTGGCCCACATAGAGCCCTAACCTCAACTCCATTGAACACTTTCGAATGAATTGAAACAGCAATTGGGTGCTAAGCTTTCTCATCCAACATCAGCGCAAGACACACATGAAAATCATGTTGAAAGTCTTCCCTTTTGAAAGAGTGGAGGCTATTAAAGCTGCAAGGGAGGGGGTAACTCCATATTAATGCCCATGTTTTTGGAATGGGATGTCCAACAAATTCATATAGATGTGATGATCAGGTGTCCATATACTTCTGGGCATGTAGTGTAATTCTGTAGAAACTGGCTAGTATAATGTTGCTTTAAGAATTAACTGTACAAAGTTGGTAAAACCAGATACTCTTAAAACTTAGAGCCCACAAATGTCTCTTTTCAACCTTATTCTTTTTTACAATGCTATCTTCCCTGTGCAATACCCCCCTTGACAACAGTGGAAAATATAATGGGCTTGTGTATAAAACTTGAGCAAAGTTGGAAAAGTGGTCCTGTGGAATGGTCGAGTCTGTAAATGAGCTGTAAGCTTAAAGGCAGGGCCCTCATAAGTCCACCATTCTTGCCAGGAACTATGTATAAAAGTACAGTACCATAAGGCTAGATGGCAAATTTACGTGCAGGATCCTCAACTCCTGTTGTAAGTGTATATTTGTTATGTATGTGTTAACTATCCCATTTAAGTTGCACAATGATGCATAGTACATTGGCTCTTAATAAACAAGGGATAACAATTCCAGTTTACCATTCACATGGATTTGAGAAGAGGTGGGAATATACTGGAGAGCTTACACATAAAAACTAGATTTCTAGTTACTTAAAAATAGACATGGGAATCAAACAAGGTGGAGAATACAAAAGCACAAAACAGAACCAGAAGCCTATAGTAAAAACCCTTGGTAATGCACCAAGCTGATACTTTATACTGCTCCCCATGGGACTAATGGCTTCTTATAAAGTTATATGACTATAATGTATTATGATATATCTTTTCCTTAAATAGATGTAAAAATAAATACTTGTGTATATACATACTTGTGTGGTATACATAAAATTATCTTTCTTATCTCTTGTATTAGGTATGGAGCCCCCGTAAATCTTTTGCTTAGTGCATATAAAAACTTAGAGCCCTACCTGACTGGCAGTTAAACAGGCAGTTTCCTAAGTTTTACAGAGCTTAGTGCTTAATGGATAGCAAATGACTCTACACGTTTTAGATGCCAAGCTTGGGAACTCATGGCCGGTGCTATATTTGAGTATTTGAGAGTGGCATGATTAGTAGTGTTGCTTACTATTATCAAGCATTCACTTGGTGGTTGTTAGGGCCTGGGAGCCTCCATTTCACATTAGACACATTTCTTAAACTCACATGCTGTTGTACTTGTGAGCACAAGATGGCACTAGATATTTGTAATGTCCTCTGCAGGACAAATGTGGCATTACTTATACTTCAAAAACACAAGCAGCAATGTATATTGGCTTAGGGCAACAGCTTCTTCACCACAAAACTAGGGGACATATCATCCAGCACAGGGGTAGGCACCAATTTTGCTCATGGGGATATTTACTGGGGTCTGTGGTGGACAATTTAATGTTCCATAGACCTTCACAAACTTTGCCACAGGCACTGGTGTCCTGGTACCGACACTTTGCCTATCACTGACCCAGGTGCCTGGTGTGTCACGCCTTTAAGCTCCTGGAGCATTGGGACAGAGCCACCATCAGAGATTTTAGGGCCCAGTGTAGATTTATAATGCTGGTCACCGAATGAGCGTTGTAACCCCTCCCTGTGTTCTCTGAGACAGCTTCATTTTTGGAGTCCTTTAATTTATGTGTAAACAATTTTATTAATTGTCACATAGAGTATTATACAGTAAGTCATTGAGGCAACGCTTCAAATACATTATCCAGCATAAAGGATCAGAATTACAGGTGAAATATACACCGATCAGCCATAACATTATGTCCACTGATAATTTTGTTATCATGGCACCTGTCACTGAGTGGGATATATGAGGCAACAATTAAACATTTAGTCATCAAAGCTGATGTGTTAGAAGCAGGAAAAATGGGCAAGCATGAGAATCTGGGCGACTTTGGTAAGGGCCAAATTGTGAAGGCTGGATGACTGGGTCAGAGCATCGCTAAAACTGCAGCTCTTGTAGGGTGTTCCCGGTCTGCAGTGGTCAGTCCCTATCAAAAGTGGTCCAAGGAGGCAATGCGTCACTCTGCTCCTTAGTGTCCATACCCCTCAGCATTTATCCCTGCCTCAGTGTCCATACCCCTATGTCTTCCTCCTCCCTTAAGATTCAATTCTCCTCCTAAGTAACCATAACCCATTGCCTTCCTAACGTCACCAGTGTCAATACCCTTCTGCCTCCGTCCCTCACCTCATTGTCCATTGCCCTCTGTCCCCTCTTTTCCCCAAATGTCAAGATAAATAAGCCTCTGCTCACAAGTTTGTAAGTTGTGCCAAAAAAGGTCTTGATGTGTGGTTAACTGTCTATTTGCTGGGCATTTAGCTTGGGGGGGGGGTCAAATGTATTTGGGGAGATTCTGCAGAATCCCCCATGTATTTACAAAATGCATCACAAAATTTTTTAAAGGGACCTCACATCTATCATATGCATTAAAGTGCATTAAAGATAAGCAGGCAATCGCCAGGAAACACAAGCAAGGTCGTCAGTTGTATAGCTAGAGGCATTCGTAGCAGAAAGAGAGAAGTTCTACCACTTTACAGACCTTGCCTAGAGCATTGTATAGAGTTCTAGAGATGCTTCTAGATCTCCAGAAAGATATTCACATAATGGAGAGAGCTCAGAGGAAGGCTACTGAAAACGTAAATAGTTTACAGGATAAATTTATCTGGAAAGACTAAAGGATCTTAATATGTATAGCTTGGAGGAAGGGGGGACATGATAGAAGCAGCTAAATAGGGATTTAACAAAAAAAGTTGATGTTAAAGCAGGAGAAATATTAGAACAAAAGGCCATAATCTAAAACTAGAGGGACAGTTGATTAGATGTAATGTAAGTTTAACTGTTCTGAGAGGGTCGTAGATAGGGGTAACCACCTCCCAGCAGAAGTTTTAGAGGCTAATACAATACAGAAATTTAAACATGCATGGGATAGGCATAAAGCTATTCATAATGTAAAATGAGACCAAGGACCGAGTAGGGTTTGAATCTTTACAGCAGAAAAAACAAGCAGATAGGCCAAATAGTTCTCCATCAAATTCTATATTTTTAACCAAGAATAACCTATATAAGAAAATATATTTTGTCCACCAGATGTCGCTGTCTGCAAGTAACATTTGTGTGGTAGTGAAATGAAAAAATTAATTATTACTGAAGCTACAACAATGAAATATGAAAATGTGTTTTATACACACAAAACACACGTACATGTATGTCCACAAAAAAAGTGGTACAATGCCCTTTGGCATTACCAGCATTTATGTATAAATATATAAATATACACTGCTCAAAATAATAAAGGGAACACTTTAAAAACACAATGTAACTCGAAGTCAATCACACTTCTGTGAAATCACACTGTCCACTCAGGAAGCAACACTGATGGACAATCAATTTCACATGCTGTTGTGCAAATTAACAGGTGTTAATTATAGGCAATTAGCAAGACACCCCCAATAAAGGAGTGGTTCTGCAGGTGGTGACCACAGACCACTTCTCAGTTCCTATGCTTCCTAGCTGATGTTTTAGTCACTTTTGAATGCTGGCGGTGCTTTCACTCTAGTGGTAGCATGAGACCGAGTCTACAACCCACACAAGTGGCTCCGGTAGTGCAGCTCATCCAGGATGGCACATCAATGCGAGCTGTGGCAAGAAGGTTTGCTGTGTCTGTCAGCATAGTGTCCAGAGCATGAAGGCGCTACTAGGAGACAGGCCAGTACATCAGGAGACATGGAGGAGGCCTAGGAGGGCAGCAACCCAGCAGCAGGACCGCTACCTCCGCCTTTGTGCAAGGAGGAGCACTGCCAGAGCCCTGCAAAATGACCTCCAGCAGGCCACAAATGTGCAAGTGTCCACTCAAACGGTCAGAAACAGACTCCATGAGGGTGGTATGAGGGCCCGACGTCCACAGGTGGGGATTGTACTTACAGCCCAACACCGTGCAGGACATTTGGCATTTGCCAGAGAACACCAAGATTGGCATATTCGCCACTGGCGCCCTGTGTTCTCCACAGATGAAAGCAGGTTCACACTGAGCACATGTGACAGAATCTGGAGACGCCGTGGGGAACGTTCTGCTGCCTGCAACATCCTCCAGCATGACCGATTGGCGGTGGGTCAGTAATGGTGTGGGATGGCATTTCTTTCGGGGGCCGCACAGCCCTCCATGTGCTTGCCAGAAATAGCCTGACTGCCATTAGGTACCGAGATGAGATCCTCAGACCCCTTGTGAGAGCATATGCTGGTGCGGTTGGCTCTGGGTTCCTCCTAATGCAAGACAATGCTAGACCTCATGTGGCTGGAGTGTGTCGGCAGTTCCTGCAAGAGGAAGGCATTGATGCTATGGACTGGCCCGCCCGTTCCCCAGACCTGAATCCGATTGAGCACATCTGGGACATCATGTCTCGCTCCATCCACCAACGCCACGTTGCACCACAGACTGTCCAGGAGTTGGCGGATGTTTTAAGGATCAGCCTGTAGTGTGGTTTTCCATTTTGATTTTGAGTGTGACTCCATATCCAGACCTCCATGGGTTGATCAATTTGATTTCCATTGATAATTTTTGTGTGATTTTGTTGTCAGCACATTCAACTATGTAAAGACGAAAGTATGTCATATGATTAGTTCATTCATTCAGATCTAGGATGTGTAATCAGTGTAGTCTGATCATCTAAGTTACAATAATGAACAAACACAGTTTTAACTAATAACATACATGTTTGTGTTGTTTTTATCCATATTAAATACATCATTCAAAAATGTACAGTGTGGGTTTGAAAAAGTATGTGAACCCCAAGGCTAACAACTTCAACCAAAGCTAATTGGAGTCAGGAGTTAGAAAACCTAGAGTCCAATCAATGCTGCAGGATTGGATGTGTGTTTTAGAGCTACTTGGACATTTTGAGTTTGTTATTCTCAAGAATTATCTGGTACCGTAAACCATGCCTCACAAAAAAGAAATCACAGAAGATCTACAATTGAGAATTGTTGAGTTACATAAAGCTGGAAGGGTTACAAAGTAAAGAGTTTACATATTAAACAGTCCACAGTTAGACTAATTGTTTATAAATGGATATGATTTAGTACTGTGGCAGCTCTCCCTAAAAGTGGGCACCCAGCCAAGGTGACCCTTGGCACAATGCAGAATGCTTAAGAAGGTGAGAAAAGAACCCTAGAGTAAGAGCTAAAAGCTTGAGGGAATCATTTCAACTGGTTAATATCTCTGTTCATTAGTCTACCTTATGCAAAACACTGTGCAGGCATGGAATCCATGGCAGAACACCACGGAGGAAGCTACTCCAAAAAGAAAAAAAAATGGCTCCTCACCTGAAGTTTGCCAAAAAGCACCTCAACACTCCACAACACTACTGGAAAAATGTTTTGTGGACTAATGAAACTAAGGTTGAATTGTTCAGAAAGAACAGGCAGCACTACTTATGGAGTAAAAAAGGCACTGCATACTAACGTGAAAACATCATCCCAATGGTGAAGAACGGTCAAGGAAGCATCATGATTTGGGGCTGCTTTGCTGCTTCGGGGGGCCTGGACAGCTTTCCATCATTGAGGGGACATTTCCAAGTTTATCGAGGTATCTTACAGTATAATGTAAGGGTGGCTGTCTACCAGCTGGAGGAAAGTAGAAGTTGGGTGATGCAGCATAGCAATGACCCTAAACATCCTAAGAACCTGGTTGAGCTTAAGCATTTCTGTAGGAAACATTCTGCAGGTCTGATCCGCAGCTACCAGAAGAAGGTTAGGTAGCGATTAAATTCAAGGGTTCACTTTTTAAGCAGCACTGTGATTATTTTATGGGTGTGTTCAATAAGGACATGAAAGATTATCATTGATTGTGTGTTATTAGCTTAATCACACTGTGTTTGTCTATATTTATGACTTAGATGTAGATCACGTCACATTTTATAAAAAAATAGTGCAGGATACCAGGTAATTCCAAACGCTTCATTTACTTTTTCTTGCCACTGATTATATAAAACAACATAAAAAATCACCACCTCCAAACCTCTTTGGCTAGTAGTATTAAAAATGTACAAAATAGGTTAATGTGACCCTCTAGTGCACAAGAAACACCATGTACGTGGGGTAAAACTGTAATCAGGGAATGTTGTTACACTCAAATTGGGTCATTGTTCAGCATTGGCACTTACGGTGTACAAGAAATCTAAAGTGAAATTGGACTACAGAAGCCAGAAAGAATTTAGATGTAAACTTCTTCCACATGCTTAGCGGCACTCACTCTGAATTCATTTAGGCAACAGCCAATCACATGTATGCTAGCAAAGCATCGGTGTTCAGATAGCATAAATGCTATTGGCTGGTGCAACTCCTATTGACTAGAATGGGGGTACTACTGAGCATGTGCAAGAAGCAGATGTATTCGCTGTGCTTTCTGTAGAGTGAACTGGGAAAGACTGTTAAATGAGACAGAAGTCTAATTTTCCCATTCCAATTCCAGGCTAAAGAATGCCTACAAGGAACTCCAACCCTAGCATAAAGCATGCTTTGCAAGAAGGTTAAGCCCACCTTCTATAATGCATCGCTACCTTGGGCTCCCACCTATTTCAGTTAAGTTGGCAAGATTTAAATTGCTTATCACTCAAAATGCATCAAAGATGAATTCATGTAATCTATACCCCCAACATCTGCCCCCCATTGTCTATCCAATGGTTCACTCCAATGTCAAATATATATTTATATATATATATACTATACAGGAACATGTCAGCAGTGAAACATATAATGTAAAGTGTAGATTTATACAAACTGGGACTGTGTGTAGCACAATCGTCCAAGGCTGGATCACGGGTTCCGTCACGGTAAACATTCCTCTGGCTGACCCCACATCATTTAGTCTCACTGCTATACTAATGGAGCCAGCTGTTCTGTACAGAGGGGGACAACATGAATGTTTATTAGTTGTATAAACCTCTGTGGGTTTGCACCTGCCTCTTAGGATCGCAAAGGCAGTTGGCAACGCAAGCCGTAAAATCGAGTTACATTTTCATGGGGAAAATGTCCCCAGGTGGTATCAAAACGCACAGGATAGGGGCCAAATCAGCCTCTTGAATGTCTGATGTGGAGACAGAGACTTGCAAGGGCTGGGGTAGCATGTCCTGTACTACGTAAAAAAAAAAAAGAAGACTGCCAGATTCCATGTGTAACCTCCAGTGGTAGTTATGAGACCAAACCGAAGAGGACTGAATGGCATTTATTCCAGGCCATTTAGTCTGCTCATAAAATCCATGTTAGTAGGGAAAGTCTTTTACGCAGATATAGAGGAGGTATAGATAATGGTACACGGGTGGGATTAAAACAAGCGCGTGACTGCTTTTAAGGATTGGTGATAGGAAACCAGCCTCCGCAGTATTACGTTCATAAGACGTCATCCTACAGCGCACACAAAAGTAAAATACATACAGTATTTCCATATGTATAAGATGCTCCCATGTATAAGACGCACCTTAATTTTGGGGCCCGAAATTTGAAAAAAAATATATTACATAAAGTTATTGTATTGGCTGCCTGGGCTTGATATGAGTGTGATTGATGTTATCTGCTAGCAATCACACTCCTATCATGCTCAGGCAGCCAGTACATGCACATCACTTTCAGCCACCCTGTGCCCTCTCCCTACACACGTATCCATGCTATCACACACATATATTCATTAATTTACTCCCCCACCCTTACCTGATCTTTTGATGCGGCTCGCAGACTTCTGTGGGGGCCGCTGTTTCCCTCTGTGTTGCTCGAATAGGAACGGAGCGGAGTCATGTGATGTACATTCACATAAAAAATCTACCACCACCGTATAAGACGCACCCAGTTTTTAGACCCCAAAATTCTCTATATATGCGTCTTATGCATGGGAAATACGGTACTTTGCCATTATTTGTATCTCTGGAGACATGATAAATAGGAGTTTTAAAATATATATAAATATCTAAACAAGGACCCTCAATCAAAAATTCACCCATCAATTAGCTCAGGACAAAAATCTAGACAATTTTAGAGGAGAATACACTTTGTGCTTGTGTGGTTTATTATCTGGGTACACACATACTTGACTATGCTACACAATGAATGAGGCAGCAATTCTAACATTAAACATTAGTAATCCAACACAAAAAATCTTATGAATACCAAGCCCATTTTTTTCCTTTGGTGTAATGTATGAATTAAAAAAAGGCAGACAGACAATGAAAATCAGTTCAAACATTTTGTACATTTATTTATAATAAGAAAAAAAGTACAAATGTACTGTGGTTGTGGATCCCACTAAGGTTTAAAACAAGGAAAAAAATACAAATACGTTTCTGTAGCACTGAAGAAACCAGGGACCTGTTATTCAATAAATCTTCCTTTTTTAACATAAAAAATACTGTTCATGGCTTCAAATGTGTGACTGGTAAGAAATCCCTATCGAAAAAGACCAAAAATCCTGCACGGCTCTCTTTTGCAAGTCTCGGCACAAATCAGCGAGGCCACGTTAGCTTTTCCTTATACACAATCCCCCCCAAATCAGTGGCCTTTACAATCATATTCAGAAGTAGAGTTATTTTAGTAGACTAAAGTAATACCTTGCAAGATTTCTGTCTTTTTACATAATTCTAATACACAGTATGAAACTTAACAAGTCATATTCAGAATAAGTTAAACATCAACAAAAGTGTGACATTCACTTTACACTGCTACAGTGACTACAAATGAAGGTTTTCTTACAGTACATCACAACACAAATAAATCCAGTCCCACTGGAAATTATACATATATATAGAAAAATACAAAAAAAAGTATTTTTTTTAGCTCTATAAGGGTGACTCCCTGTAAATCAGCACATTATTTACAAATTGTGCAGTAAATATCATGCTTTTGGAAACTAATGGCAAAAAATTAATTTTGGATGGAAATTGCTTAATACGAGTCTCAAATCATCATCTTCTGCTCACTTGTCAGTGAATAGGAGTTATATAGTTTAAAAAAAAAGTCTTATGAAAACTAAAGGTTCTGATGGCGATAAGATTTCTCAAACTTCAATCAGTTCTGATTCATAACTCGTGTGGACACTTGAGAAGCCGATATGATATAATGATATAATAACCCAATGCCAAGTTTCTCCGCACACATTAGCGGGGCAGGATAGTGTCTGCTCCCCCCATTAGACTCCTTCATACAGGTGTCAGCAGTGGGGTTTAAGTGGCTAAGCTTACAAAGAAATCACTGAAGTGAAATACAAAAGGAAAGTGAATAAAGCATTTTAATCCAAAATGCCCAGAACAAATATAAGTGCATAGCATATATGACAAAATACAATTAAATACAGTGAAAGTGTTTAAGTGACATAGTATCAAAACTGTACAAAAATCAGGTGATCAGAAACCTACTTACACAGATCAACATTTTCTACACAGTGTGATACAGTTTCATATAGCATCCTGTCAGCCAAGGTTTGACCACCTTTTTTCAGTAAAGGGCGTTGTCGGCACATCCTCTACTTTGAAATGCGGCATTATTTCGTTCGTTCAAGGTCATGTTTTTTCCTGAAAATTGAAAAAAGAATGCATCGAGAAGACCATTAAGAGGCATGTTCCTTATCCCGATATTAATGGTTCAAGATGAAGATTTTAATCATCTCTTATTACAAAATAATTATAATCCTCCACGAGTAACTGAAATGTTTAGTCAAAGCTTCCAAAGAAAAAAAATATCTCACTGCTCTTATTATTTAATAATTGAACCATACATAATATATATATTAGTTTTTCCCCCTCAAAAATAGTGAGGAAACAAATGGGTGGGGTTTTTTTTGCTAAATACAGAGAAATTATGGCTAACCGAGACCACCTCCATTATCTATATGATTTATGAAGTCAACAAAATTCTGTCTAAAGCTGGGCTCAGAGGTACGCCACGTATATCTATGTGAATATGACATCAAGCAGGAGAAGGAAACATTATGAAGGCAACTGCAGAAGGAAGGTGTGCAGTTAAGAAAGTAATATACACGTTTGCATTTAATCATTCAACTAAAAGGTATTAAGTGTTTCTGATAAGCTTCTGTGCAGGTTAGGGTTTTGGCTATGCCTGTTTCGGCTGCGCACAGATGAGAACATAGTGTTGCATCCTGCTACTTTACATTTATGGAGTTGACGGAGATGGACGGTTTTGTAATGGGCTCTAAATGTCCCCTTGTTACTGTACGTTTTCTGACAGATGTGGCAGGTTATTGGCATACCAGATGGTATGTTTGAGAAACTCTGGTGAGCTCTATGAACCATATTACATTTCTGGTAGAGCTCTTCTTGGGATATGAAGTTCAATTGTTCACAGCTTTCATCACTATCTTCCACTGGTATGTTACCTTCTTCACTACCGCCATCGGAGTCCCAGGAGGAATGAGAGCTGCTCCCAGATTTCATACTGGAATTGGTGCTTAAATCCAACACAACACTGTCATTGACATGGTCTGCACCATAGCTGTCCAAACAAGGATCTCTCATCTTGCTCATGGGATAAACCAGACTCCCTGTTCTGTTCATGCCTTTGAAGATCACAGATGTCTGTCCAGGATTTTTTAATGGGGAGGCTTGATAACAATCCTTTGTCATATCTTTAAGAAGATAGGGGATGGTGTATGGGTTGTTTTGCAATTCCAGAGCATCTTTGGTCAGTAGCTTATGATGAAGATTCAGGTTTGAACTATGCCTGCAAGGCAGAATGATATAAACAGTAACACGATTAGCATATAAAAGGAGAATGTAAAACATAGAAATTAGTTTCAAGTTGAATCATATAGCAATATTAACCAAACTACCCTTCTCTTGGTAAACTATCCCTCTCTAACTAACCCCTCTTGGTAAACTAAAACATCCTTGCTTAACCTTCTGACCCTCAAGTTTTAGACTATGACCTCTTGTTCTAACATTTCTCCTCCTTTGAAATAACCTTGCCTCCTGTACTTCTATGACATCTTCTCTTCTTTCCTCCAAGCTATACCTATTGGTTTCGACCTAGGAGCCAGCCAAAAAAGTTAGATCTTTTTTTTCCTTCCCCAGTCATGTTTTTATTTACATGGTGCCCAGGGTTTGTAGAGCCATGCCATATACTAACACACATTTAAAAACTCTAACACCTTACAGTAACAAACACGCCAACATTCTACGCTCATGTACACATGCCAACACCATACACACATAACATCACATGCTGACATATTCATACTAATGCCATACTGTAACAAACACCACCATACATGCTAGCATACCACACACACACACTGGCTAACACTATACATATATAAAATCACACACTATGGATACATACACACAGACTCTGACACTACAGTATACATACACTGACTGGCACTATACACACACGGACACTATAGTACACAGGCACTTACATACACTACTCCCCATCCCTCCCCTCTCACCGCTGCCTATCTTTTACCTTGTGAATCCTGCACCCTAAGCTTTCCTGCATGGGCCTGGTGAGGCGAGTGCCATGCATTATGCCACCTCGCTGGGAGCCTTACGGCTTCATGATAGCAGCCCTAGTTCCTAGTCTCCATGGCGACCTGGCACCCGGTATTTGTCGAGCCCTGCCTTAGCCTTTCCTGATATGTTTTGTCTCACCAAACGCGGGGTACTTTGAAATACATAGTAACAAGTCTTTTCGCAACCTAAATTACCAAATACATCAAGCTCAACCCTTCTACCAATCCTTCCTGTTTTTGACCCAAAAGTAGGCAAACCCCTCCCCCCAAAAAAACACAAGCTATTTTTCAGATTTTGCCACTTTGCTGGGAATGGGCTGAATTCCTTACTTTATCTCTGATACTATCTGAGCCTCATTACGTTTTATCAAAAGGTAAATTATAACCAAATGGCAGACACAATTTTCCTGTAAAGTAAATATGTCTTATTGGAGATAGTTTTACCTGAGAATACATAAAAGTCCTCTGCTCTAGTGATAACTAAAAATATCCTATGCGACAAGTTAACATTTCAAGTATTCGTGAAATTAACTAACCAGAGCCTAGAACCTAGAAGACCAGTCCGCTTCAGTGAAAAAACTGTCCCTAAAGCAGACCAGTATTTAAAACCCCTATTGAAAGAAAGTCCTGTTAAAAAGATGCTGCCCCCATACCAGGAGTCAATCATCAAAATAACATCCACATATATATGTGGCCTTTATACAGTTATATAACTAGGTTTATGGATCTTCTGGTGCCACAAAAACCACTTTGGACACTTTGGCAGTGCCTGCTTTTGAATGACATGACAATGAAGTGTTATTGTGACAATTAATGACAGTGTTAACGGCCCAGTTTCAGTGGAGATATTTGATCACCCTAAAAGGGCCTTTATGAGCTCTGACCGATTATGGAAGACAATTGTCCAACAGGCTGCAGCCCCCTGCACCAGATCCCTTGACCTAGGGGAGAATTCACCACTGACAGTAGATAACAGCATCATTAATTAACTGCTGTCTCTCATTCACACATTTTACCCCATGTACACACAAAATGTCCTCTTAAAGATACATTGTTCTTGTGGTTATATTATCTCTAGGAAACCCTTGATGGCCCAAACCAAACTTGTGGCTTGTGCACCATAACTGGACTTACCAGTATCGAAGGTGATACACAAAACTCATTCCTTTCATTAAACAATACCCAACAGGTAAATTCTACAATAAATACTAGTCCAGATACATGCACATCAGTATTTATCCTTTTTTTTTTTATTATTTAACATCACCAGGTTACACTTTTACTGATCACCACCTTTGCATCTTCTGAATCTATGCAAATCACTAACTAATGCTTCTAATGCCAAGTTTTTGAGCAGACAGCATTAACATATTAAATCCTACCTATTGTGGACGCTCATTTCTGGAGACGTACTTTACTACCAATTGCAGTTACTGTAACAGCTCTATCAGATTAAAATGCAATTTATCATTAAAACAAATTGATATATTATCAACTGTACAAAAAAACGCACTGCTTACTTTCCTTACTGTATAACTTTCACAACTACATTTTCAGTAAAAAAAAAAACAAAACAAAAAAAAACACAAAATAGAAGGAAAAAGGGAATGATGATTGGCTTTACAAATCCCAGAAAATACATGATGTCTCATTTAAATTCCTGTAGTCTAAACCAAGAGACTAACCAGAGAAGCAAAGATTTTTTTTAAACGAATCTCTTTAGATTACCATCACTGCAATCACTGCAGAAGCATTTCTGTACCACACTCAGGAACTGAGGGCAACTTCAGACTGTTAATACCCCAGCAGATGGATTAGTATTGTTTTTACTGGAAAGTCAAAAATAAACGTAGCAGCTCCCCATACACGGCATCAGAACAGATGCCAGCAAGACTGGCTAGGGTCTCAGCAAGTCGAAAGAGGACTCCAACACTAACATTTTTCATAGACATAGTTTAAAAACACAAAAAACATAAAGGCTACCTGCTTCACTGATTTATTTTTCAAATGTAGCGCGATTTCAAGACAGAGGCCTTGCGCTCCCACCACAGGACTTGAGCACGGTAAGTGAACTACAAATGGGGGTAGGGAGAGGGTAGACAGCAAGAGAGGGGGGTGGTAGGCAGAGGGTAGATAGTGAGACGGGGGGAGATAGTGAGATTAGGTAGATAGTAAGAAGGAGTGAAAGCGGGTAGTGAGAAAAAGGGGGGAGTAAGAATATTGAAATAAAGAGTGAGAATTAGAGAGAATGAATGAATTAATATGTGGATGAATTGTGTGAATACATTAATGGATATGTGTATCATGGATGTGATTTAGGGAAATGCAAAGATGGCTTAAGCAGGGTGTTTGAGCCTTGGGGACCAAGATGGTACAGACAGTGTGTTTATGGGACAAAGATGACAGAAAGCAGGTTGTTTGGTGACAAAGATGGCTCACGCTGGATTGTAATCTAGGGGGTTAATTTAGGGGGTTTTATCCACACCTTAAATGCTGAGTTTTTATGTGAATTCCAGTTGATTTATACCTGCAAAACTGGGTTTGTGTGTCATTCTGTTGATCTGTATCTGCTATGCTATGTTCCTATACATTTATGTATACCTGCAAATACAGGGTTTGTATGTGTTATTAATCTATACATGCATTTGCTGTTATATGTGTTGTTTATTTGATCTATACCTGAACTACAGGGAGTAAGTAAAAGAGCCGTGCGGTTTAGTGAAGAGGAGGGAAGACTGCAGCGACTCCCACAGTCCTCCCCTAACCTGCAGTCAGTGTGGCAAATATTTATATTTTGGTGTTGGAGCGGAGGGAGTGATTGCATGCTAGGGAGCGTGGAATGGGGCCCAAGGAAATGCTTGCTTAGGCTCCAATTTTTCAATATTTAAAAAAATATTTTTTTCTTCCTATATATAAATATATTAAACGTACATTATTTTTAACAGTGTTTCAAGTTATATCTTACTGTACGTGTTTGCGATAAAAGAGATGGGAAGAAGGTGGGGTAGGGGATAGTGAGGAAAGGTATCCCCCCCTGCCATGATTGTTAGGGGTTCCTACGTCCATGTATACATACATATATATACACACACACACTCTCTAGCAGCCACATAGGACTGCAGCCTGATGGTTGCAAACCATGAAGCAGAGAGGAGACGTTTCCTCGCCTGAAGCACAAGTGAACTTACTCATTTTCAAGTTTTAAAGTAAGCGTTTTACCTTAAGCGCACGCATTCATACCAGGTTGCACCATGATAAGGTTTTTCTTTTGCTTTCAATGACACCTCGGAAAGCCTGAGAGCCTTATACCATTATCCACAGCAACAGATTGAAACATTTCACCTAGAGGCTGCGTTTTCTAAATGACGGACCAACACTGGCAGGTTGCTCAAGTTAAAGAGAGCTGATCTGGTTCTGCATAAGGTATAATTTCATGGGCAAGGAGACTTTGCGAAATCCCACTGATTTAGCTATACATTATACAGGGCTGGCCAAGCTCTCCCAGAAGCAGAAGCTTTTTTTGGGTGGACAGTGAAGTTGTAAATTTGAAACCAAAGCTCCTACAGTTTCCAACATGCTTATACTAGCCATGTTTCTTACCTGTCTCTACTCCTCCGAGAGGGGAAAGCAGCATTGCAACCTTCAATTGTACACAGATGCATTTCTTTGGGGTGTACGTTTTTGTAATGCATTTTAACACTGTAGGGGTTTTTAAATGCCTTTTTGCATATCTCGCAATGGAAGCGATTCTCTTCTTTTGGTACATGTAGGGTTTTTTCCCCACAATTTAGGTCTGCAGAGTCAAAGCCAGAAGTCTTCTGAGAAATGGAACCAAAGAGACCTCCGCTCAGAGGGTAATGTCGAAATTCAATACCGTCCTCGGAATCTGTGTGTTTTGGCTGCTCTTTATTATACATGGAAGCTTCAGCCAACTGCTTTACAACACTAAAGTTGTTTGAGTGTTCATATTTATTTTCACTAGATTCCCCTTTTAATGCATGGTCTTCTCGATGACTCTCTTTCTCCAATAGATCAAATTCATTTTCAGAGTCGGAAGAAAGATCATAACTTTTATCGTGGACAGATTCAAGTTGTTGCTCCTCCGCTTCATATGATTGAAATGAAACAGGAGACTGTGCGTTATCTTCCTGTGGCACACAAGAGCTCTCAGTCTCTACATTTTTATCACGCATTTCAAAACCATTGCCATTGGTATCTTGAGATGGTACGTCCTCTTCAGAACCAACGTTTTCAGAGTTCTCATTTGAAGTTTCCATTGCCTCTTTTTGGATTTTTATTGGCATGCTGGATTTCCGAGACTTCTTTTTGGGCATTGCATCTAAAGGAAACTCATTGGTAATGTGCTTTTCTGTAATCGATGAAGTAATCACAGGATGGGACGGAAGTATTCCCGGTGTATTTGCCAGTTCTGGGGGTGTAACTGGACTTCGATAGAATGGAAGAACTGGCTGGACCGTCTTCAGATTAGGAATGAGCACACAACCTTGTCCAACATTGGGGATACCAGACTGCATTTTTGTGTCTGTGCCAGGACCTACATAGCTAGTAGCAGATCTGTTGTCTATACAAGAGGATTTAGATGCTCTCTTGTGATCCTCAGACACAGAGATAATTAGGCCATTCCTTAGATCTTTGTCTCTGTTGTTTCGGTTCATTGGCATATGGAGTCTTGGGTTGGGATTCGAGCTGTGACGATTTCTGCTACGCAGAGAGCTAAATACCATGTTACATCCCTCAATCGTGCACCTGTGTTTTATCTTCAGATGGACAGCATTGTAATGAATCTTCAGTGTCCCTTTGTCATAAAAAGTCTTTTCACAGGCAGTGCAGAAGACTCGACCTTTTCTTGGTCCAGTGCCGTTTCGCTCCGCAGACTTTATTTTGCTTTCTGGAGATATGGAAGCCATGTCGTAGTTTGTCACCGTGTTATGTGAGCTAGAGTCACTTAGAGGGCTATCATCTTCTACTTTGGTGATGACATCTTGAGCACTTACGCTGGACTCATTCCCCAGAAGAAATGATGCAGAACTGGAAGTGAAGAAGCTGCTTTCAGAAAATGATATACGAGTGTCTGGTTTATGCTCATTCCCCCGGTCTTGACTTTTTTCATTCAGTGGCCTTTCTGGTGGTGATCCTATTAAGGGAGGAGGTACAGGGCTAAAGAACTGGAAAGGCAGCGTGAAGGCCATATTGTTGAGCATATTCTCAAAGGGGTGAACAGAGGATGGGGGTGTTTTCTCCAGAGCTGGAATGGGACTACTCCTAAGATTGCTGCTTTCAATGAAGGCTCTTATGTCAGAATTGGCTCTGCCACTGGGTATTAGTACAGAATAGCCCTCCTTCTCATGCACTGCCATAAGTTCCACAATAGATTTTGTTTCTCCAAAACGAAGAAACTGCTGCAGTGTAGCCAGTTCCTCCTCCACAGTCATTATAGTCCAATGGTCTAGCACTTTTCCGGCGGCATCCTAAAACGCAAAATGGGTGTTCAATTAAACGTCAGATGCATGGATACCATAAGCACAAAATAATGGTGAGTTATCTCTCTAACACTCAACTGTTCAAAGCAAAATAATTAAAATCCATATTAGGCATACGATAGAAAAACTGTACTAAACACAAATTCGATTTTCAAGGGCGTTTTTCAGTAATTTCACACAATGAGATTTGCATTAATAGGCAGGAATTTGTTTTCTCTTATATAGTATTTGCCACCCAAGTGGAAATTGATCGGTTAATGTAAGCATAAGAAGAACCGCAATTTTGATCTTGTATTACCTGTTAATTTAAGTCAAGCGCGCTACATTTTATTGCAAACTTAATAATCTTCCAGGCAACTACCATCAAAGAAAAAGATGAACTGGCATTGATCTGTTGCCAGTGCTCACGAAGAACAGATGTAATTACACTTGAGTGTTGCAGTTCTGTCAAACTCAGACCATGTCTAACTTTTCCCCCCAATAACTCCAATAAATATTTTATCACAGGACATGTATTTGATAGCCTACGGAGTTTTATTTTTTCTTGAGAGCGCATACAAGACTTTGCAGGTTGATAAAGAATGTATCATCATAATTTTTTCATGCTTTAGTGGTTTAAGGTAATTGATTCCATATTTTTAATCCCAACACTAAAAAGTGAGATTATCCAGATCATTAAATATTGATCTGTGTCATGATATAAGACTATAATGGAGCTTTGCATAAAAACATAATGGTTGCAAGCGGCAGGGGCTGCCAGCAAGGCATCTGAATTCTGCAGCTTAACCCAGGCCAGTTGTACCGCTACCAAGTATGTGAACACTAGTTACGTGGTAACTTCGGGGACTAAAACATAATCACGTGTAAATTCTACTGGGGTGTATACAAATGTGGCCTTTAAAGGGACACTCTAGCCATCATATGCACATAACTGTATTACTGTTTTCTCCCCCTTTCAACCGCATGGACAGATTCTGTGGATTCCATCCTTATTTGACGCCCCAATACCAGCTCCTCATCAAAGCGCGTGGACGCTATCCTAACGACCATGTTGGAAGACATATATGCCAGAAGTCATTGGGTTTAGGCAGTCTAGCTCATGGCTTTCTAACACTCTGGAAATACAAAGCCATGGAGGAGCCTTGATATGTCCATCAAAAATAGTTGCAAGGAGTACCTGAAGTACGTAGCCACGGATGTAGTCCTGGAGTGTCCAGTCAAGCGAATGAAGAATCTGCAAAACCTCTTCCTGCTTAAGGACACTGAAGAGACGATCCAGCAGGATTTTCAGACGGATCGGAATGGCTTGAGTCCCATAAAGCATGAGACTGCTGATATCAAACACCACGCTGGACTGAACAATCTCGACTTGGGTGGTGGGATAGAAATGTGGGATTCGTAATTTGCTGAGTGCTAAAATAAAATGTAAAAAAAGAAAAACAACAGTGAGATTTACACTAGTAACGCACTGTGTACAGAACTACAGTTTGGATCTAAATGATTACCGTGTGCTACCCATCCATGTCTGCATTGATCACAATTACGATGGTTTATTTTTCCAGGCTTGAAACCCAGGCAAATGCAGTTTACTAGGGTGCATCTTATTGCCTGAAAAAGAGAAAAGCAACATTTAAAAAGCGTTTATTCAGAATACGTACTGGAAATCTGGAGCTGAATTGTACTAAAACCAGTTTTTTGACCTGATGTGACTAGATCAGCGGTAAACTGCGTACTACAGATCTGCCCACCATGCGCAGCTCATAGACGTATAAATAGGAGATTGTGGTGATCACTGAATGCACATAACCGTCGTCTGCGGGTTTTATGGTTTCTAAATACAATGTAATGATCGCACTGGAACATGCATCATGTGTTTTAATGTCCATCAGGATCAGTCATAAGTACGACCCGATGTGGTTTTAGGACTTCCATCGACACACAGCTAGACATATGGAATTTTATTCTGCCCAGGGACATCGCTCACGCAGAAAATAAAAGTGTACCATTACCTATAAACCAAGAAAGGCCTCTGGAAACTCGACATACCTCTTCATAATGTTGCAAATAGAAAATTCAAATACTACAGAATATAGGTTTGTATAATGTGCAAAAACATAACTGTGACGCAGTTACCATGGGTACAAATGTAATTGGCTGGTTGACCGGTTCACTTTTACCCCCTTGCATTATATTTGTGCGTTATAGAATAGCCCACAATGAGTTACTCCTATATGCAGAGTACTAAAGAGGAAAGCACACCATGCTGAAGCAATATCGCACTACACCAGCCGTATAGCGTAATATTGTAATTAATAAAATACAAAAACACAGGCTAAACTGTGGATGTAGAGGAGGGTGGAAATAAAGGCAAGGTACATATTAAAAATACATAAAGCTGGAAAAACCTTTTCATAATTTAACATGTCTTGTACATTTATACAAAGTCCATTTAAAAAGTATGATAAGCATAACACTCAAAAATACATAACGGGATTGAAGCAGGAGTTATAATTTTATAAAAAGACAGAATGCTGAATTCTATTTTGAGAGCAATGAAATAATGAAAAAAATATTGTCATTATTGAAAATGGTTATTTATTCATATTGTGCCAACAAATTTACTAAAGGGCAGGGGCCACACTCTCTGAATTTTTTAATTCTGGTTAATTGTTAAATATATCAGGGCACCGAGATGGCCCCTTTATCCAGAAACCCTTACATAAAAAGCATTATGTGCATTTCGTTTCAGACCCCGAGCTCCAGACCTGTCTGTTTTATTGTCACTATTATGCATATCTATTAATTTAGCAAAAAAAAAAAAATAATTTTCTTGGCAATTTACAAATAAAATTATAATTAAAACCAGCAATTATCAGACATTAGATTGTCAAACCTTAAAACAATACTTTGTAATGGGAATTAAAGGAATTTGGGAGTAAAAACGAAACAAAAAGAATTCTAGATTTGGTAACGAGAGGAACGATTGAAGGTACAGTGATAAAAGAAAGCAAACCTACCTCATTCATCTTGTGCTCTGTTCCTTCCACACAAACAGCTGAATCTCATTCCCTGGAATGCACTCACTAACACACAAAACAGAAGGTCAAGTTACTTTTGAAAACACTTCTTGGCAAACATTCCCATCCAGCTACCACCCCAGTCAGAGGTATTCACTGCGCGTAAGCTAATGACTTCTGCGGAGCATCAATGGACCTTAACCCTTGCACTTTAAAATGTTAAAGCCCCCAAAAATGCATCTTCTAAATCTGTTCTGTAAATCTGTTATGTTGTATACATCTGGTCACATCCTGTCTATTCATTGTACAGCGCTACGGAATATGATGGCACTACATAAAACAATAATAATATAAAACAATAATAATTATATTCAGTGTGCTGTGCTTAATTAATGCTTACTGCCTGACGAAGACAATGTTAATGTGCTGAAACATTCACAAAATACAGACATCTCAGCTCGGATTTAGTAGATAGAGATAGCAGGCTATGTAACGGTAAACGGAGGAATCTTATCAAACACTAATACAGATATCACTGCGTATCATAGAATGGATGTCAATACACTGTAACACATTGCTCTCTGGGACACAGAGGGTTAAATCACTGGCTACCAGCCACACAGCCTTCTAGTTACAGTAATGACAGCATATGCGAGTATAGAAGCTTTACCATTAACAGCAGAGAGTCCTTAGGGTAAAGGTAATGAAAGTGATCAGATTAAGGCACTCAATTTAAAACTCTGTGTCGCAATAAAAAGAATACGGCACTCGGTATCCAAAAGGTACATTTAATGGCAGCCAGAAGGAAAGCAACACAGAACTAGAGGTAAAAACCTGCTTATACGGTACTCTGGCTGTATGGCAGAGGTAAAGGGCAAACCGTAATTTGCTGTTATACGTGAGCCAAAGAGACAATCAGGCTGATTTGAGAGCGCTGCAAGATCACGACCCATTCAGCAGTGTTTAGAAACGCCTGCTTGCAGAGAGCGAGTATAATCAGATACGTAGATGATGGCAGAACACATGGAATTCTTGTTCTATAGGAGTCATGTCTCAATATCAATTAACAGATGAAAGATAACGCCTAACTGCACACAAGAAGAGATTAGATCATCCTCAGACCTCACATCACGCGTAACCATTTCTGTGCTGGCCACAACGGAATAACCAGAATTTCAATCATTTCCAGTAAAAAAAAAAGCAATCACTGCGCCTTACAAGCAAATTGTACCCCTGAACTCTTTGGGTGTCAAGTTTGATCTACTAAAGAACAGGTCCATTCATAACTTCAAGGTGGGGTACCAGCATATGTTAAACTTAAAACATAACATAGGTGGATGGATCACACGCACAGATTTGTCTTCTTTCTATATAGAATGACACTCAAGCTCCTATACAGGGGCGGACAACCTTATGTGGAATGTATGAGCCAGAGAGAAACAGTAGATTTGTTTTGTAGTACCAGGAGGAGATAGGAACACAAAAATCAAATTAGATAGCAGGACCAAAAATATGCCAAAGTTGAACTTTAGAAGGTATCACTACCCGGCTCCTAGATGGCCATTTAGGTAGATGATACTAGATCGTATTGACACTGCTTTTTCTAGGAATTATTGGCATTATGAGAATTCACCGGAACAGCAGTTTGATGGTTCGGGAATTTGGCTACAGAACATTTAAGGAGCCGGTTTAGTTTGTTTCTGTTATAAATGAAAAACAATAAAAGACTAGCATTTTAAAAACTTTTTTTTTAAGTTTTTAAAAGTTAATTTCTCACAAACAACCCAATGGTTAGTTTATTGACAATAAATGAAGTGTGGTTACAAGTGGCTATTTGTATCCAGTTTTTCCCCTGTGTTAATGTTAATTTGTTACATGCTGGAGCGACTGATCATAATTCTGGTGCAGATCACGGTACTATTAAAAGCTGTTATTTGAGCAGATTTACCCTTCTTAATAACACCCATGGAAGAGCAATAGCACACATGTTTTGCTAGACTAGGGTTAGATTAAAGAAGTGAATGTTGGCCTCCATGGATCTGCAATCCCATAGGCATAGGATCCAACACACTCATTTGCCTACCCAAATTTCAATAACTTAAGACGTGAGAATGAAATAACAGTGCAAAAAATAAAAAAGATGCCTACTAAAATCGCTTTATCTTAACCGGAGAAAAAAACAGACAGAAGCATAAAATAAAACAAGATGAAAACCTGAAATTAAGGGAAGAATTTAACTTAACAAGGAATTATGCAGGAACCTGTATTATTATAACTATTATTATTACAGATGGCAAAGTGTGATCAGCTCCTGGTAACATGGCTTCTGCTATACTCAAAATACTTTTTGGTACTTGCATTCTATACCATAGAAACAGAATTTGACGGCAGATAAGAACCATTCAGGCTAGCTAGTCTTACCATTTTAGAGACTTCGATCTTAATCAGTCCTCGGTCTTATCTTAGATCCAAGATAACCTAATGCCAATCCCTTACATGTTTAAAGTCCCTTACTGTTTTAGCCTCTACCACTTCTGCTGGGCGACTGTTCCATTTATCTACCACCATCGTGGTATACATTTACCAGCATTTCTGCCTGAATGTTTGTGTGGGTGCTCTATGGACATTTAGAAGGAATATGCCGATGGGAATACGTTTTGTACACTAATGACAAACACATTCATTGGTTATACGCAGCATCATTATGCATTAATGAATAATAATGTGTGTATAGAAATTAGAGCACTACTAGATCAGTCTGAACCGATATTCAAGATAGACATTGCCAACCTGAAGCAACCTGGTGCGGGAAGTACATGGACAAACAAGACCCAACAAGCTTCAGGTGACAATAGTTTAAGGAGAGCAGGAGGCAGTCTAAAAGATCGCTACCAACATTCCAAAAGAACAAGTGGGAAGACACTTTCCTTTGAAATAATGATCCGGCCAGCAAGAAATTTGCTAATGGACAAGGGTTGTATTGAGGCGACGTGTCAACGTGATGGTGCTGATGAGCAAAGGGAATTACAAAAGCTCAAACGCAGGAGAAGACACGTCCTTTGATTTCTTGGTCATTTCCGAAGGACAAGCCACAGCACAACACTTTAACCCTTTCAGTGCCTGAAACACACTGAAAAGAACTAGGCTGGCGATCTGTAATTAATCATATGCCAAAGGATTTGTTTTATTTTTCATTTGATTTGTTAAAGCAAAGAAAGGGTAAACCTATTGGGCCGACTGAGCCTGCAAATGCAATCCACTGCTCATGGGACGTAGGAAACCCCAATGGGTTTATTTAATTCTATAGAAATGTTAGATCTCAATAAGGACAGGACACCCTCACAAGACCTCTTGGCCAGCTCTGGGTTACAGAAGCCATTCCTTAGTACGATCCAGGCTTAGTAATACAAACCAGCCAAGTCACTGCAAGCTTTAGGAACACTTTCATAACATACCAAGTCACAAAAACTAAAAAAATAAATAAAAAAAATAATAATTGTAACTAAAACTAACAAAAAATTTCATTTTTACATAGCACCTTTAACATAATCTGCTGTACATTGACAGGAATTAAAACAAAATATTTACTCAGTTAATGGATTGTTTAAAAAAAAGTGCCTTTGGCTTTCTATCACATGAAAGGGCTATTAGAAGCATTGCAATTATATCATGACGAAAAGAAAAAAAAAAACTCACCACATCCGCAAACTTGTCATTTTAAGGCAAGATATACCATTACATTGTTTGTTAGGGTATGAATGGGGCCACTGTATGGAAGAATTGGAAATATCTGCTCGCAGACTGCCTCAAAACTATGTTACAGGTCAGGCAGGGGCACTGTACATCAAATTTCACACATGTTGGGACCAATGTGGTCCCTGTGAATGCTCAGACTGCATCCAACACCATTAACCTGTTATGTGCTGACTGGGGCACTTCATAATCGAAGGGTTAATCTCCCTAGCAGAAGAGCTGAAGTTGTAGGGCCTCCTTATCTTTCTTCTATGCATGTGTTCACCAGCAAGATTGTTACCAGATTAATTTGTACTATGCTACCGTATATGTTTGAGCTTTTCAACTAAATAGTAACTATTTTCCCCAAGAAGCAGGATCCAACAGCCAGAAAAAAAACTTCATTCCAGCAACCCTCGACAATAAAATGAAAATCCTACATGTTCTTAAATGTTTCTTTTGCAATAAATTGTGCACGTCAATGTGGTAGCATGTGTTTTTGGTGGGTTTTTTAAAAGACCCTGTAACTAAGCAGGTAGTTGAGACAGTGGCAGCTCTACGAGAAGAAAAAGAAGCTCAGCAAATGAGAAGAACATGTTTCTACACTGCCTTTGAGAAAGTTTGGCTTCCAGCTATGCACTGATTAATATCAGATCTCCTCCTTTACTTGCCTCTTCACAATCGTGTCACATCTGGCTGACAAATCCTTACAAGCTTATCCAAACCCAGGCAGCCCCGATCATGCTCGAGGACGTGCTGGAAGGAAGCGGCAACACCAGCCCTGTACTGATGTGCCATCATGAAACTAATGAGGCTGACTTCACTTGTAGACTGCAAGAACACGAAGCAACACAACATGCCCCCAGGTCCTCGCAACACACAAGTTAGCTCACCGAGGAGATAAGACAAACAATCAGCTTTTCCAGTTCAAGGAGCCAGGCAGTTAGAGGATTTGGAATTCTGTACAAGAATACTGTAACGGAAGGAGATGATCACAGATTAAACTATGTACATGAGAGACTGGAACAAACACCTGAACGAAGATAGGGAAAAAATTATCTATTGTGTCAAACTAAGAACGCAGGCTTCCTATACATGATTCTGTACATTTAAAAGACATCTGGTGATCGCCATCTCTCATAAATGCGAGCGTGTGTGGCGGTGTGAAATGACAATACATTTAAAATATTTCAAAACAAAATCAATAAAAGTCAATGCTTGTAGGTAATATGAAGGCAGCCCACTAATGGTTAAGACTTTTTGCCTCACCGCAAACATTCCATAGCATCAGCTTATTGAAATGAGTGCTGTCTTGGTCCCATAGCTCATACTTGTGTCATCTTCCGTACGCCGAATGTACTACTGAACTAAGTACACTCAGAGGATGGACGGCAGCGAGCTTACATTAAAAGGAAGAACATTGTATGCATAATTTACAGACATATTGCTGGACAGTAATAATGCTGAAAATGACTTCAGGAAAATAGTTTTTTTACTGCCAGCTCTTAAGAGCATTCCTGCATCACAATAAAAGTGTTAATGCATTGTCCTAAAGCACTATACAGAATCCACTTAAAGTGACAGCGTCCACATTAGTAGAACATATCATTAAATTGGTACATCTGTCCGCAAACGGGAAAGGAAAATAAAGAAAAGAAAAGGAAAAAAGACAATTTACGTGATTAAAGCTTACATAGGGTAGTATTATTAATAATCACAAATTTAAAAAAACGGCAAGGCGAAAAAGTGTCTCGTTCGTTTAAGTAACATCTAAAAATTGAAGGTATGGAATATACAGAAAGGAAAAAAAAAAAGTTTTCTTACTTTGTCCATTTCTAGAGAGAATTTGTGTCCACAGGTCTCAGGCAGTTCCTCATTCCCTCAACGAGTACTCCAGCTATGTAGTTGACGCGAACTCCTGTCTGTACAAGTACTAAAACAGAACATCACACGCCTTCTTAGCCTTGTCTGAATGTGTGCACCTCAAGGTCTGATGAATGCCTAGACTGTGCACAGGGGAGTGGAAGGAGATCCTCCCACTTGGTGTTCCTCAGGCCCTCCGACTTGGTGTGTCCGTCTCACCTCTGCAGTGCGCTCTCACCTCCTTGCCCTGGTGTGCTGTGTTCCAGCACGCTCTCAGAGTCACAGGGCAGTCCCCTCACAGCTGGCTTGGAGAGGCCATGACACTCATCTTTCACAGAGATTTGATCAAAAGGAATCACACAGGCTTGAGGCACTCCTGATGCAGTCTAAGGAGATTCTACCTCAGTTCTGGCAGCCTAAGTAATGCATTAAATCAATGCAGCTGACCTAAGGCCACTTACGGGTTTTTTTTTTTCTTGAAAGAAAAAAAAGAAACAGAAGTATCTGTGCATAAAACCACTAGACTTATTTCAGATTGGAAATCGTGGAGAGAACCAACTATCCCATCCAGCAAAGTCAAAGCTCCAAAGTAGTTACAGAATCTTAAGTTAAAAAGGAAAAAAATATATGCATATACACACACATACATACATATATACATACATTCACGCACACACATATACACACCGCGTTTAAAACATTCAATCTTAATATCTACTAACCCTGTATTCAATTTATTAAACAGAACGGACGTGAATGCATCCCCTCTACGGGCAGAGGAAGGAGATCAGATCTTTTCGCAGAAATCCTGATTTGCTCAATTAAAACGTGAAGGAAAACAAATAATAATCAAAAGGGAGAGTACGAGAATAAAAGGGGAAAAAAATAATCGGAATCTTGACAGAGTATATGTTAATGGTTACTGATGCATTATTAAGCAGCTCAGTACTAACTTGTTATACAGTGAATATTGAAACATTTTTTAAATGGGAATTTATAAGAGCCATTAGACATTCATGTGGTATATGTACTTAGCCATAATAAGCAGGCTGAAGTTGTAATTCTGATAAAATGTATCTCCAGCCGGAGGGCGGTGTTAAGTCACCTTAGTTCATCCCTAAAGAGAGGTAATAAAAAGCAAAAATAATAAAAGAAGCTGCTAAATAACCCAACAGTACAAACTGAAATACGCAGTTATCCACTCATCTTACACTGTAGAGTCTTAAACCACTCTGCAAGATAAAGAAATCTTAAACAAAAAAAATTGTTAAAACTAGCTTTTATCTATTTCGGTAATCAACGTGAACATATCACCAATACTGCACCAAATTTTACGGTATCACACCATTTGATTCAGTATGAGAAAAACTTTGTTCTGTGCTTTTCTTATGTCCTGTTTACCCACTGTACAGCGCTGCTGACTATGACGGTGCTATATAAATTAAATTAATAACTAATAGGAACCTTTTACAATATGTCACTTAAAATACATTTTAAATCCTTCTATTAACCTTTGAGATACTCCAGCATTTTAATACATATTAAAACCAAGTGGTCGCTTTAAATGTTCATATGTCCCCCTTTGCAAATGCATGAAGAGATTCTGCAGAACCCCCCCCTGTATTTGCCTCTCCCCCACCCAGCTACTTGGTTTGAAGATGTGTTCAGGGTAAGGTGCTTCGGACCGGTTTTTAATCTGGTCGAACGCAAGTAGCAAAGCAGCTGAGTATTCTATATGGAATTGGGCATCAACAACTATGTCTTGTTTTCATTTTAAAATGTCAAACAACAACAACATACAACCACCTGTGACAAGGCTAGCTAGTCTGTCAATCAGTAGCCCATGTCCTGATATGTGACCATCAACACTATAGACTTGAATTATGGACATACATACAAAATACGTGATATGGCCGACGGGTATATTTAAGAGGGGCAGTTCTTCTTTGGGCATAGAACCTTCCATCCCTCTTTTCAAGTATAGAATGGTTAGTGGTGGTGAGTATACCTGGGCATTATCTGGATTTTGCCCAAAGACTCCAGAAATCAGAGGTAGGTCAGTGTGGTTAATCTCTAGGTGGGGGCAGGGGTGAAACTGCATTTTGCTGGCCTGGCTAAACATACACTGTTAGAAGAGCTCTGGGTGGCCCACCATGTGAAGATCCCAGGTAGAGTCACACAGATCCTATTAAACTAGAGGGCCAGAAGTTTAAATGTAATGTTAAGGAAGTTTTATCTTACAGTCTACCAGCATACCTGAGAACTTTCCGGGTCAACCCGAATCCTCCAGGGCTTTGACATTCCCCCACTCCCTGCCCATTTCCCCCATTCAATAGGGGCATTTCCCAGGATGTAAGCGGGACTGCCCACCAACGTCCCAAGGGTAGGCTTTGGGTAGCCAGAGCCACAAGTTCCCAGGTATCCCATCAGAAGTGTTAGAGGCCAATACAGGAGCAAGCCAATTTAAAAATGTGTGGGGTAGGCAAATGGTTCCTGGATCTCATATGAGACCAAGGACTGATTAAGGTCTAAGTCTTCAAAGCAGGAAAAAGCGAGCAGACGAGATGGGCCAAATGGTTATTACGTGCCGTCATGTTTCTAACAGGTGCAATAGGAAAAGCGGTCTCTGCAGAACGTCAATGGTCCATTAAATATAGTATTACTATATAGCTGTTAGAAAGAAAACCTATCCTTTCATTGCATTATAGCTGGAGATGTTTAAACAATATAGATTTATACATACACCCCCCCCCAAATCAGTAAAGTATTGATTGTTCAAAGGACCAGTCCACTACAGACCATATTATCCAGAACATCACCCTCAGGGTTTTGTTATACATCTTTATTCACACATAGTCTTATACAACACAGGTCTGAAATACTGCAGTGCCAAAATCTTTCTTTAAATGCCAAAAAAGTAATACCCGGTTTATACTAAACCTACTCCATATGAAAGCCTGCGGGAAATCAGAATTATACATGTACACATGTATATAGCCACATGAAAATGGAACCCACCTGGAGACCAATTCCAATTTCACAGCATGCTCTCCAACATTCCCAAGGAATAGGCAACAAAACTTCCTCTGATTTGAGATTAAGACAAACAGATAATTGATTTTCTTTGCTGTAGACCTTACCAAGATGTTCTGTCTCCAGCGACGTTTTATACCAGACAGGATATCAATGGGGGGAAAACAAAAAAACCTCGATTCCTAACCAAGAATTTACCTACCACTTTTGTCTACACAGATTATGGCAACATATTTTTGCGTTCATATGGATCCATGCTCTAGCTTCAGCCTACCAGACACTGCGACCTGCCTTGAACCGATTACTGTGGTGTCCAGGAAAAGGCACGCGTCTGTACATGCGCCTGCATCATGTTGGGCTTCAGATGTATCCGTTCTATGTACCATTATTGCAGGCCAGAGAAGCCAAGAGTGGCTTTTCTGTAGGATCTACATCTGCGTAGCACCTCAACAGCATGATATCCCTTCAGTGTTCACAAATCCATTCTATGCGTTGTAAAAGCTGGAGTATAATAGGTAGACATCATTTAAGTGAAAGTAAGATAAATGATATATATTTTATTATTTCCAGAACCAATGACAAAATATTTTAAAGAATTTCTGCTCACTGGGCAGGGGCTCTGCCAATACCCAAATGAGTAAGATATACTAAGCTCATTTATGTGGATCACCACCTTCCACTCTCTTCTGCGTCCTGGGAGACCAGCCATCTCTCTCATCCATAGAATTGGAACATAAACCACTTATTTCATGAAAATGTGCTATTTGACACCTATTAACAAGACTTGGGGAAATCTTACATTTTATACACAAACATTCATATGAGTGGACCTGTCACCAGCACAGCTGTTACCATAAAAAAAAAAACTAAAAAAAACTAAAAAAAACTCACCAAAAACTAGTGAGAAAAAAGCTGGCACACATTAGGTTTTAGAGATTTGGTAAAATGTCAGTGCCGTAAGCTGTGGCGCTGCATAACTAACTACTGCCCTGGCCAAAACTCAACAGAGCATAACCTCCAAAGCCCACGAAGGGAAGCAGTGATTCAGAGGGCCTTTCGCTAACATGTAGGATACAATTATATTTCTCTAACACGAACGCATCACAATTAAAACGATGCCTTGACATGTCATGATGCAATGAGGCATGCATTAAAAAGTTACCTTCACCACTATGCTTCACAACGAGGCCATCGTGATGCTTCGAGGCTACAACACGATCAAAGCTTAAACAAGCTGATGCCCTAGTATAGACAGCCATCACTTTTCGGATTGCAAACCGGGCTTTCTCCACTTAATGTATCGGTTTGTCTTAGTCTGTCAATTCTTGTGTTGTCATATCCCTTGAATATATGTATTGTATTAAGCGCTGCGTGAACTGTTGGCTCTATATAAATAAAAGATAATAATAACAACAACAACTTAATAATAATAACCAAAAAATATATAATATATATATATATATAGTTATTAATGCTGCTTTGTTTAACTCTTTTCCTATTAAGCACACAGCACGGTGATTTCAGCGGGTAATTAAAGAGAACACCTCTCCGCAGTATGCACCTCCAGTTCACCGAAGGGTTGAATGTAAAACGCGCTTGTAGCATTGATTACGGTGAATACTCCAAGCCCTATGAGCTATTCCAGGGGGACTTTAAAGCGTCTTTAAGGCTTAGGGAATTAAAGGGTGCAGATGTCGGGCTGCAGCCTAAGGAAATGTGTCTTTTGTGGGGGGTATAAAATACAACACATTCTGTGTTTTGTTTGTTGCAGAATTAAAGGGACACCCTATTTTTTACTGCTATAACATAAGTACATAAGTACAGATGTACCATAAGTTCAAAAAACCTTGCTCCGTATTCTAGCTAGTTTTCAATCCAAGTACATAAACTATCTCCGTCCCTTAAATGTGAAGCCCCCAAGACACTGTGTAAAATGCCCTATCAACATCTAAATAGATTATATCTATCGTATACTATTTTAATGCATATAACAGCTGTCTGGTCCCTTTAAATTCTTGTGGTGTCTTTTTTTTTTGCAAATGCAATGGTGGGGTATTCTGAAAAATATGTATTTGTGGCCCCCTCCCCAGCTATTTTGTGTATAAAGTACATCTGCCAGTGAGCGCCAGCACTGGCTTGGCAAACGCTGTGGGTACTTTTAGAGAGCTTTCCTGTCTCTGATTGGTCGCTTCATGGAGCCCATCAGTAGTAAGAAGTGTCGGACCACGGAGGAGGAGGGCAGTTGCTGCAGCATGGTTGCAGCTTCTACATCAGTTTTATTTTATTTTGAAGAATGCATATTACCGTAGAAATACTCACAGTCCCTTTAATTTAGGAGACAAAACCCAAATATCATAGTCCTTGGCAGAAAAGAAATCGCCCATAACATTGCACAGGGCTTTTAATCTTACATGCAAAACATAAGATCCACACTGAACACTAGAGGATTCGGAGACGGCTGATCTAGGTACTAAAGCACAGGGAAAAAAAAAATCAATGACTTTCCACTGAGCAGGAGTTGATGAGAAGAGCTTAATGGGTACGTGGGTGACATAATGCATGTATACAATACATAAATAGCAGCGAGATTCAGAAGGATCACGTTTACATGCCCTGCAGCGCCTAAACATAGACGTTTCGCTAAACTTTCTGAGCTGCCAGTAATGGGGGTTAAATGAAAGGGTTAAATTTTAGGTCACTACTAGCAGGGCTGAGAAAAAGACACACAGCCACAACACAAGCGCTGGTGAGGATGTTCTCCAGAGGTGGGGCTTTTAATCCATAAATTGCAACACAAGTTTAAACAGGCAAGTCTGTTCTGTCCCCATCAGCTTAGTAATTAACAAAAAAAAAGGTATCTTTGTGAACGGTTTATGAGTGATGCATGGAAGCAAACGCGGCACTTCGCCTGCTTCGCTACAGACCTTCATCCACCTAGTGGGTGATCCATTTCCATGGCATCCAATTAAAAGAGCCCCATAGGCCAAAAATACATATAAACACAGCATTCCCGTAGCCACGTCTCGGCTTACGAGATCTTTTCAGAAGTGCAGGTAGCGGCACGGAATGAGTAAAGAGGAGGAAGATGCACTAATCAGGCCGCTGCCATCGTCAGAGACAGCAAATAGAGCACTAGAGCATCAGAGATCATAAAGAAAAGACACCAGGGAAGACTTCTGAGCCTTGGGATCTGCGGGGCAGATGGCTTAACCCGCTCACTGCCAGAAAGACACAGACAACACTCAGTAGTAAGGGTTCTCCAGTTACGTAAACTGAAGAAGCCAGCAACAGGAGAGGCTCAAAGAAGAATGACTGCAATCAACTTCTTATCAAAAAGGGGTTGCTTTAAATCTGTATGGAAATTATACGTCCTAACTACTGATTAATAAAACTATAAAACATACATGTAGGATATACCCACGTTCTAAGACACATATCTAAATTCACAGGACTGACCTCTTATTTTGTTCCAGTATCTGTGTTAAGTCAACACATCATATTGCATAGTGAATTCAGGACTCTCACCTTAACAAATAAACTCCATCAGCCTCCTCTCACTTCTCACACAACAGTCCCGAGATTCACTCAGTTTTGCTTTTGCAAGTAGTGGTGATCATGGGCTGGGTGGCGAGACCTTTGACCAGTCCACTGAGCTGTAGAAACAATTATTGTTTAAAAAAATAAAATAAAAAAGAAAGATATATATATATATATAAACAATAAAGATGACATTGTCGTGGCAGAGGTAACCTAGCCTCTTGTGAGCGTCTGAATTTTTGGGATCTGATCTTTGAACTGTACCCTCTGTACTGAATTAAACAGCATATCTTGGAATGCTTTCTTTTTATGCTTTTTCCAGTTAAAATCCTGCCTCTGTACAGCCAACATCACACATATGGCGTGAAGGAAAGGTCTCTAGAGTACCAGCTAACTATCCACACTCTTACAGATCTTAGAAGGTGAAGGACGCCATCTTAAAAAGCAACAAATCTAAATGAAGACAGTCTTTTACATACAATAGCATATATAAATCAATGATTTGTAAACAACTATTGATTTATTGGAGAAATACATGACTTGTTTCAAGTCCCTGTCTTAATGTCAGAACAACACGTCAATCTAAAACTAGAAGGTCAGAGGTTTGGAAGCAAGTAAGAACGTTTTACTTTACAGAGAGGGTGGTGGATACGTGGAACAGCCTTCCAGCAGCCGTGGTAGAGGCTAATAAACATGCATGGGATCAGCATACGGCTATCCTGAATCTTAGAGGAGACCACGCACCGATTACAGTTTGGGACGTTAACTCAGCAAATTCTATGCTTATTCCTAAGCAATGTGAAAACATTTCTATCGGCTCTTGGGAACAGTGTGGGACCAGTTTATAGACTTAGTCTATAAATTAAGATTGTACTTAATTTTTATGAAAGAGTACGCAAGGTAATTACAACAGAAGCATGACCCTAATCCTTCAATGGAAACAAACTTTGTATATAAATCCCTCATTTGTTCAGACATCTATGAAAAAAACGCTACGCAGATGCAAAGCCATTAGGGAGATAAAGAGAGCACACAAGGCAGACAATTGGTATATAATAATATAAATATATATATATATTTATTTTTTTTACATATATATATTTTACATAAATATATATATATATTTATTTATATTTTTTTTACATATACCACAAAACGAACACATAAAAACAAATAACCTAGGGTTATTTAGGTCAAAGTTTTCTGAAGTCATGAAGAATTCAAATTAATTAATTGAATACGGTTAACATAACAGACTTTAATACATCTCCAGGGCTGAGGACACTGACTGGTGATCCATGGACAAACATATTTGAACCTCCCTTGCTTTCTTCCTTATTGGAAATGGAAAAATCAAAAGTGCGTATTGTGCCAGAAGCAAGTTCCAGGAAACAAATGAAATATTAGGATTGTGTTTTTACACTAAGATTTTTAATTTAGCTGAAAACCCACCTCTTCCGAGAGTAAGATCTTGTGATAAGCTCAAGGGGGTTGCACGAGGCCAACATGCCAAACTACTGTACGGCAAAGTCCACCTGGATGCAATCAGTCCTGCCCAAGTAAACAGTATTGACACCAGTGTTGGCCTGCTGGCCAGCATAGGTTAGAAAGGGTCACACAGACAGAATGGGGACCACAACCGTGCCTTAAGGGAATGGATGTTCTGGAAGCTGTCACATAACAGAAAGACGGGTTTCAAACACTGCGTCCAGAAGCAAATGTAATGGAGTTACAAGAACTACAAAATTCTGAATAGGTGAAAAAAAATGATCTTATCAAGTTTCCAGCAGATGTGCAAAAATGATGAGCTTGGTAGAAGGACCAATGATCTCTGCCTTCCTACTTTTATGTCCAACGGCATTTAGTAATACAGCAGATAAAGATCTTTGCTATGGAAGATATATGGAAGGCATTCTTTCACATTCAAAAACAAGACATACAGAACCAAAAATTCTTTAAATTCAAGCTTCGGTTTTTTCTCCTTCTTACATAAACAAATAAAAAAATAGGCTAAGGTGTTCTCTTCAGCCGAAAGACAAGTAATAAGAGGAGGAGGAGGGAAAATGTTTTCTAAACAGTAATTTTTATAATTAGTAATATTATTTTACTAATTATTTAATCAGCACTTCATACTTCCACAGTTTTCTCGAGTTCATCAAGTTCCTGTTGACTAACACATGGGTACCATTATGAAATCATACCATGAAATACATTAAAAAAAATATATATATATACCGGTATATATATTTTGCACAAGAGAAAGTTGTAATTTTTTTTGTTGTTGATCAAGGCAAATCCAGAAAACCATCTTTGTTAAATAGAAACATGTTATCAAATATATGAGGCATCCACAATTCTGCTGTTGGATGATACAGCTGAGCATTAAAATTATTTTTATATTCATTTATTTTTATAATGCAAAAATGATATGTATACGTTATATTCTCTTGGAATATTATACTTTGAATATTACAATTGGCTAAACATTGCCGCTTTCTATGTAAAGAAGTTCTGAATTCCGTACAGCTGCAGTACAGCTACAAAATCAGATTGTCGAGCTGCATTATAAAAAGAAAAGAATAAAAAAAAAAAAAAGGCAACGCGTCTTCATTATTAATGTCATTTTATTAAAACAAAGCCTTCACTTTAGGTCTCCAAAAATCCCTGTCTCCTTATATACTCACAGGAGGATTCGTTTTCAATATCCATAATTAGGAGACAGGTGTCCGTGCTAATTAAAAAGTACCTGCGGTCATCCAGGAACCTTTAACTCCATACTATGCGGGGAATGCCACCATTTCTCCAAAGAAAATTTTTATTCTGGATTACACTCATTTCTTCAACGATTTAACAAGTAGAGTTTTTGTATGTGATTACACTCCATTTCCTGACTTAACAAAAGTGGGTTTAATAAAACAAAACCCTTTCCTTATAAAAGGCATACAATAATGTACTTATTATTATATTATATATTATTATAGTAGAACAACAACACTTCAACTGCAGTTATATGCGCTGAGTCTTCCAGAAAGCTCACTCATTGAAGGAATTATTGAACCCACACGCTTCTCGCCAGGTCGATGTTCCTAAATTCCGTTTGTCTTAATTATTGGTACTTGGAAGAACACTTAGAGATTGTTAGGCGCCTAATTTTCAATGATAGTGACGCTTATAAACAGATCACACGCGTCGTCAGCTAGTTCCGCTGATAATAAAATGGACAGATATTTATGAATTGAAAAATGAATTTGTGAAGTTTTATGCTTTCATTTGTCATCCACAACAAACCAGACCTTCATTCGTTCATTCAGCATCTCTGTATAATGCGATTACAATGATAAGCAGACTACTATATATAATAATTAACATTCATTACGCAAATCTCAGCCTGCAGTATTAGAATCCAAGAGTGATCACTGCAAAATAATCATATAGTCAGCAAAAGTCTCTTTAAATTTTTATATATATAGTAGCTATATATATTTATTATTATTAATTATTTATTTATTTCACACACACACCAAAAACACTTCTGGACATACCGATCTGTATTTCAATAGGCAACCGCAGCTCAAAAAAAAAAGTCTAGAGTATTGAATGGGAAAGTCTGCCTACGGCAGCTTGCTAATCACATCTTTACAAACACTGTCTAGCCAACAGTGACTTGCACCATGCAGCAACAGAATATATATAAAAACTACTACTTATACAACTAGGTAGTCACTAGTCATTTATAGACAAGAATGGGTATCATTGCTGGAAGCAAGTTAAAATAAGTTCCCCACAAATGTAAAAAATAAAACAATACCAATATCAATTCACAAGTGTGCAAAGGGAACAGGACAATTATGCCCACCAATTTATTTTGGCAGCCCCTCTGCTAGAATCATATGAGTAGTGGCAAAATGAACATGGATCTGGGATGAACCAGCGAGTAGTAATTCAGCATAAAATCAGCTAGACTACACCACCTATATGTGGATGAAACAAAAGGCGAGAAAGGACTAGCAGTGACCAGGAATTCTAAAAGGAATGTCCCTTAAACCCCCCCCATCCTTTTGGTTGATGGGTAGACTTCAAGTTCAGCTCCTCATGCGGCATCTACAGGTGGCTGTGTAAGAGCTCTGGGCTTACTGCTGCTGAGTGACAGATCCCATCAGCAACTCCCTAATGAAGGAGGTTACATGGCAGAGAGGATCCAATTCCACCAGTTAAGTCTTGCTCCCTCCAATTTATTCCGAGGATTTGAAGGGAAAAAAAGACAATAAATGCATAACAGACAAATTATACACGTTTGCTTCCAAAATTCACATTGACAAAAAGAAACCTGTTTCAGCATATAACAGTCGAACGCTGGACTTCGTAATAACGCAGTTCGCTTAAAATGACAGAGACCAAGAAAACTGTCCCCCGAGGCAAGAAATAATTCTGTTTGCTAATAGTTGCCTCTCCCACATGCTCTAAGCTAAGAAAGGCCATCCAGCGATAGTACTGCATGCTAAACGTCATCTTCTTAGAAAATGGTAGGAAAAAAAAAAGAAATTTGAAATTAACATACTTGCTTCACTATGTGCAGGTTTTGACAAAAGGGGCAAGCAGAGATTTTACTGGTGGAAATAAGAGGTCTATTTCTGATAGTTTTTAAAGTTGTGCTGTCTCATTACAAGAGTAAAAACCCAAATGACATATTAGTTAGGTTGGCTTTTAGATAGAAAGTTGCTGAACCTACAGAACCTTGTTGTAACTTGATCATCAGCATCATTGACGTGACCCATTACGGTTCGATCTATAAAAGTAAAATGGTGGCACCTATTCAATATATATACGATATTTAGTACAATAAAGATCTGTCCCTTCAGAGTTACAATCAGCTATTCCTTTCATCATACAGTTTAGCTGTATGACAGAGAATTAAGATTTCAGTACCTGGGCTCATGGTATTTGCTAAGACGGGCAGCTCTGATAAAGGGATGCCACCCTCGAAAACTAGAAAGGACAGGAGATCCATCCGTTCGTTTTGCCCGTGAAGAGTGAACTCCATTACAAGAATCATCACTGATTCATAATCAATCCTTTGTAATTCCAAGTACAGCCGGTAACATGCCTTATATTAAAAGTAGTTACGACTGGTTGTGATAAAACATTCCACTTCATGGCATTGTAGGAGTATGGAGTTGAAAGCAACATCAGGATTCGCCAAACCAGTGTTATGAGCTCATACAGGAAAAAAAGGGATAAAAATGCATAAATATTTTCTTTTGACATAACTTCTGTATTTATACATGAACAAAGCTAACACGTTGCTTGATATGGGGGTAGTTTCTAAAGTTTAGGGTCAAAGTGAAGGCATTTATAAATCAAGCCCTTTTTTTTTCCTTCTTCCCTTTTCCTCTTCGAGTCGTATTTGATCATGTCACTTGAATGAAGCAGAACGGGGTCTGATGAAATTGGAAAAGCATGTGGAGATAAAAATCACTTTCAGATGAATTCAGACACTTCCTGCCACTGCGCAGATGCCACAGCGCTGCAAGCCACCCTCCCAGGAGAGATGATTCACCTGGAAGGAGGGCCAGGCTCTGCCAGATGTGTAGGAAGCTGCCTGGGACCCACACGCTAACACTGTCTCAATTGTATGAAGCATATGCTTTAAGTCAAGGGTGAAAAATGCAGGCACCAGCACATGCCAAAAGTCTTTCAAGCATGGCCCACCAGTCAGCCTCGAGCTTAAAGCGTTGATCCATCGAGTCAGCAGATGTGTGTCACTGCAGTACAAGTTGTGGCTGGTTAAACTATAAAAGCAGTTAAGTGACCTAATCCAGACATTCAAACGTTACAGAGAAATCCGCAGAACTGTCACAGGCTGAGCGTAACAAACCTTTCCTCCAGTGTTGGAACAAACATTACTTTTTATCTGGTTTATTTACTTCTTTTGAACAAGAAAAAAAAGTAGCACTATGTCAGTCTAACCACAAAATATCAAACACATCACTTTTTTCTTTGCGTTTAACCTTTTTGCTCCCAAATCCAGAATTGTCTGAAACGGAGAAGGGCTGATAATTTGTTAAAGGAATGTGGGTTCCTGCTTCATGCTGAAAAGAACTTTTTTTACAGCCCTGTCCCTACATTAAGGAGTTAATGAATACTGCATGACCTGGTAAGGTATAATCCTGGGTTACATAAGGTATTCATTCCTTCACTCCCCTCGGAAAGCTGACAGTGTCAGCACCATGACTTGGCTCCGTGCACAAGCTTTATCTTTTACACTTTTAACATTCTAGACTCCATAATCCGTGGCTCACCCATTTTATGACAAGGGTTAAGCAGAGTGAGTTGCAAGCTCCCGAAATTCAGAAATCCCACTTGTGGCACTTTTGTTTTTCGGCCGTAAGACTCACACACACGAACACACACGTAGTTTTGTCCCCAAGTATTTACCTGGTGGATAACTGACAGGAGAGTTGACTGAAGTGTTGGCTTTTCAACCCCTTCCCTTCACTATACACTATGAAGGTCCAGCCACAGTGAGCTTGACCGGCCCTGTATAATGTATAAGCAAGTCATAGGGGTTTCTTCAGTGTCTTTAGCATTGAATTACCCTGGGCCATTTCAGTCCTTCCTGCTGGAGAAACTTGCCAATGTTGTCCCTTTGTACTGAATAATAAGGGGGGTTAAACCATTCTCCTCCCAGCTCCCCCTTTAGTCTAACTGTTTTTGGACGATAATAATAATAATTATAATACCTACTAAATGTCTACGTACTTATAATTGGCTGCCTGGATCCTACAATATTTATTAGGGCCACCATTAAATTTGCAGAAATGACATCATATGAAAAGATCTCTTACACTCTGGTAGACCTGAGGCTGTAGTAAATAAACAGGACCAGTCCACCTTAATAGGTGATAGAATGAGATAACCATCACTGCGTAAGATCATACAGTGCTCAATTCCCAGAAAGATAAATACAAGTTCATCATGAACAAAGGCACGAAAATGAAAATGGCCCTAGACAAAAACATTACGAGTAATACAGACCAGAAGGATTCCAACAGTTCTAGAGATGAATTCCCAATGGGTTTAGATGGATTCTTCAGATCTTCATAGTGTAAACACTAACCTATGCAGGGTCATAAAGGGAACCCTGCAAATTGTAACTACGCTGCTAAAAAGGCTACTGCAGTGTTCAAAATAGGAGATACTAACAATGAATAATTGGGCAGCAAACACAACACAACTGGAATTGAGGAATGTTTTTGTCTTATGACAATAGTAGGCAATAGTTTAAGTACAAGGGCCACAATTCAGTAATGTCTCCATATCGTGAGCCTTTGCAGAACAAGCTGAAAAGTATCAAGTTCTTCTTTAGCAAAACGCACAACATAACTGTTACAAAGCCAAGTTTTATAGGACTGTCTCCTAAAGTTCAGAATAAGTCTATCAGTACTGGGGCTCAGTTAAAAGTTATGTTGAGTACGGGGAACTTTCAAAGGTCTGGGTTAAATATCCACTCCACTTCCCGTCATTCTGAAAGCCATACTGCCGACATTACTGTAACAATAGCTAATTTATAACTAAAATACATCTACGATAGACAGACAGCTCATGTGTTTAAAACACAACAAACATTTGTAATATGGATAGTTTGTTCAGAATGATTGGGTCATGGACAGAGAACACACAAAAAGGTTACATATTGCAAAGGGCTGAATCCTTTGCACAATTTCTGTTTCCTTGTACCGATAAACATGGCAAAGATTACTGAAAGAGTGACAATACTTTTCAACACATTGCTTGAGATGAAGTGAAGAGAGCTAATGCTAGCTAAATAAATAGGACAAGCAGATGCAGAGTCTTGTCTCTGAACAACATGGTTCCAATCTCTCACCTGGAATCCATTTCCCAGATGTCATGCCTTCTGCTTTAAGTATCTCGTCTTCGTAGGAATGCCGATGTTAAACAATGACCTCATTGTGATATGATAGAGCTTGCCGGAGCTACAGTACGGGACATATACACACCTGTTCCACCTATGCCAAAAGGCCACTCAAGCCAAATTTACATCAATCAGCATACAGAATCATCAAATAATCATCTTATGACAGAAAACAGAAGATTTATATATTCCATCATGCCATGTCATGAACATACACACATACATGTATTGGACCACATCAGTTTAGGGTGCGATCAGTGTAGAGGTCTGGCATCTCTAACCTTTAGTTTAGATTCTACAATAGAGATTTTTTAAAAGGACACTCCAGCCATGGTACGCAATTTAATTGCCGAGGTACCTTTATCCCCGATAACTTTGCCCCCCCAGCTATTTTCAAGGTAGAAGATTTGTTTGATTGTGCTGACTCTTCAAATGCTGTTTGTGAGGGTCTCAGGAGACCCCTGTGCGCATACACGGAAGGCACTCCTTTTTATTTCAATGGAAGCACTTTCCTGCCACTGATTGGCTGCCTCAAACCAGCCATAGGCGAGAATCATCGGATCATGGAGGTCCAAAAGCAAGTTATTTTTTTTTATATGTTTTTAAAGAATGTATATTAAAGTACCTTAAAATGCATTCTTCTGTGGTGCGGTTGTCAAGGACAGTAAACGGTCCCTTTAATATTCTGGATGACCGGTTGTAAGAAACCTAAAAGTAACTATAAAAAAAAATTCATTCTCCAGAAAAAAAAAAAAAAGATGAAATTGAAGCATGTAGAAGAAAAGGCACAAGTCACAACTTCTATCACTGGCTGAACTGTCTTCAGTGATTACACTTTGAACTTCTCACCCTGAGCATGGTTTTGTCATTGATACTGGTGGACGGCATCTGCTAGGCCAGATCAAAAAGCAGTATGCAATCCAGATGTGTTAAGCTGTCATTGTAAAAGTAAACAGTCGTGATGGACAGCGTGTTAACAGCAGTCTGCTCTCTATTCTGCATGGTGGTTACTGCAAGTCAGGCGCTCAGTGATCTGGTGTGAATATCTCCAACACTTCTTCATTCATCATTACTGAAGAAGCTGTTTTGATCATCTTTCTTTGTGGCAAAACTGTCTAGCATCTCTATTGTAGATGTTAAATAGCAGAATAAATGTAAGAATTATAGCAACAGTCATCAGATTAATAGGTTTTACAACATTTTAAATTGTAGCCTAGATGGTTTGGTACTTGCCTATGTATTCATTTGTCCATTTGCCCTTTTGTTCCTCCTTCAGTCGAGGGAACGTACATTCTTCCTAGTGACGCTCTCTTCCTGCTAAATCAAGACAATTCGGGATATCAGGCATATTTGAAAACTCAATGATTTGATAAAAGAAATAATAAACTATCCATCACTAACACAGCTAAATAAACCAGAATTGCCATATTTCTTCCATCCTCGCATCCAGATATACCTACTGTTAGGGCTTGATTGTCTCCAAAAAAAGATCATATGGCAAAATACCGTAGATAGCCATTTTGTTCCCTCAATTCAGTTCTCAATCTGCCTTCTAGACCAACATTACAGCCACAATTAAAAAGTAGTGGAAAATTGCAAATATAGCTTAAATGCAGCAGACGATCTTGTATCATTGACCCCGACAAAGAAGAATGTTGAACTCTGACTAATGCTACAATTTCCAGACAACAAAATTCAATGCTCCAGTCCAATTAGCTCTGGTTTAAAGAGCAATTTGAAAATTCAATTCTGGAAAAGCTTAAAGCAGAACATTAAGTTTAGACCCATTCCTCTATAACAGCACAAAGCACGTGCCATTTTTGATCTGTTCGAGATAAAACAATTCTGTCTGTTGGTAGTTTCATTTTCTTTTGGAAGCGCTATAGAAAATATATAATATATTATATTATAGCATAATACAATGTCGTACTCTCTCTGTTACCTTATCAAATTATGTATGGCATTGCTTTAGTACTATACACTGTTTATCAGTAGAGTATAGGATCTAAAATGTATTTACACCATGGTTCAAAAGTTTGGCCTCTGTACGCCTATGAAGATATTCCATTAAAAACCAGCCATTTCCAGTCATTTCCAACATTAACATCTACATTGTATTTCTGATCCATTTCATGTTATTTTATGGGACAACATTTGCTTTTGTTTAAAAAAAAAACAGACATTTCTAAGTGACCCTAAATGTTTGGAGATTACTGTATATCCACGAACATTAATTCCTATGAATTTGGAAGAACATCATCATTTTAGGGGAGAAATGGAGGAATCCGAGCATAGAATGTGCCCCCTTGCATATAACAGGTTTTGGAGCGCACATGTTCCAGGTTTACAAATTGTGAACAGAGGCCAGCAGTGATCCTCCCCAGACACTAAATCATAATCTTCATGTTTTTGGTATTTCACATTCTAGCCACAGTTTCAACATCCCATATCCCGTGACATTATGGAATGATAAATCAGAGGCGTGACAGCTCCCTTGTAGAGACTGGTACGAACTTAGGATCTGCCACAGCCAACACCCACAGCTTCTGCCAGATGTCTTCATGAGGTCGGCTGCTTTAACCCCACAATGGAACTTCAGGAAAGCTCTGATACATGACACTGAAAGGCTTTTTTTTTCAAACCTGTCATCTAAAGCTGCTTGTCTGACTGTTTTAAAAGAGGATAATTTCATAGCCCTGGCAGCGACAGTTTTAGGCTATGGAGACAACACAGGAAAGATAATCCGGAGTTTGTTTTAACCCTTCTTTAAACATGAAGAATTATGTTCTTCACTCCCTATATACACCATGCGCAAATGACCATTGTTGCACCAAACAGCCAGTAATTTTCATAGCAAGTAACATTTTATATAGAATACGGGAAAAAAGACATTCTATATATATATTATATCTCAAGGCTACAGAAAACTGTGAAAATTAGAAAGAGAAATACCTGTTGTGATTAAAGTGAAGCAGCACAAGCATTTAAGTATCAAATAGTGGAACATTGGGAGCCGCAGCGACCCAACCATCAAGGTGCGGAGGTGAGAGATTTACATACAGCTTCTGCACCATGCCAATGGATAGCTTTATCCCTACTACACCCCAGCTTAATGAGACAAAGTGACCCGGCCAAAGTGCAGCAAAATTATAGGGTTTTTTGGCCCAAAAAGGAAGATCAGTGATCTCCCTTTTCAATAGCCCATTGAGTAGTGGTGCGTGAGGCTACCAACCCCTGGACCTAGGCCAAAATAGGTCGCTGCCAGAGGGCTCTTACAGTTCCATACTGGCTTTCTTCCTCCACAAGCCTATCTTGATTTCTGACACATTTAAAGGGTTAATCAACTATCATGTAGTATGACAACTATAATGTTGACTCCGTAAGATCTCCCAACACCCTCCGCCCAACATACCATGTATAAAGAAATGTAAAAGAATGACAAACCGCTAAGACAGGAGGGATACGTTGCAGGCTCAGACAGAGCTACTGATGATGCATTCGCAAAAGATGACATTTCTATAAAGCTCAGTGCCCGTCTGTCAATCTTCTGCCTCTGACTTAAGTTAAATATACAGGGGCATCTAAATATATAAGGCCATTTCAAAGCTAACACGTAGATCTAAACTATAGGTGGCAGAATGACCAATGCAGAGAAAATGTCTGAAACTTCATCCTTTTAGATGAATTTTCTAAAAGTTCCTATACACACTACTGACTAGCTTTACATGTAACTGGCGTGCACACGGGCTGGTGGGAATCTCACAATATATAACGTGCATTCTTTCCTGCATTTTATAGGCTGTGTGCACAAGATGGTAATCTTCACTACTGTACACATCCACCGGCACCATTTCAATATACGTTCAGTACCGTCAGCTTTAACTCATTTACGGTTGGCTCTTCTACTGCAGGACTTACAGATTTTCATCCTTATCCTAATAATAGGATAAGCAGCAGTTTTCAGAATCTCACTGAGCAGTAAGCTAACATAAACTTATATTTCTTTAAAGAACACTGTGTTCTATGATGGACCAAAGTGAGTCAAAGTAGACCTTCATTAGGACGTCATCACAGACCAAGTTCATCACGCAGGAGAAATGCACCAAGGTTGATCTTGCGCAATGTATAGTTAACATAGGTTTATTTTTATCTGCCCGCAACTCACTGTTTAGCGAACAAACCCTTACAAGCCATATTTTTTCTGTTCTGGAAACTCCAGATACTGTCATAGTTGGGTCTTCACGCTGGCACCTACAGAAACCTCCCTCTCACTTGTATCTGGTGTTTGTTACGGGAGGGTCATCTATACTGGTCTGTAATGAATCTCTGGCACTAAATGAGTTGTTTGGCTCTTTCAAGCCCATTTACTGGTCATTTATATAATCACACTGCTCTGCAAGTATGCACCATTACATAAATACCTTGCTGGAAATGATAAGAAAAATGTTCCACCACCAGCAATTTCTAAATTCCAGACTGATCTGGAATGCAAGGATTACAATTAGTTATCCTTAGCACAGACAGTTAAAAGTTTAACTCTGTCTTTGATTACGGTAATTAAAACACACACCACGGTTTGGAATTACCTGCGGGTAAGCGGCCACAACAAATTCACAGAAAATCAGAACTTTATGGGGAATAAAGTACAGAATCGCAATTTTACAACAACTTCCTTCAGACTCCTCCACAGATATCAAATAGATCTTAGAGTAAAAAGTGGTATAAAATTAATATATTCATTTTACTTTAGGGTGGTAGATAAATGGAAAAGCCTCCCATTAGATGTGGTAGAGGCTAATACAGCGAGTGAATGTATGGGACAGCATAAAGCTATCCTGAATCGAAGACAAGAGCAAGGAATGAATGATTACGGTCCAAGTCTTTACATCGCAAAAAATGGGAAGACTACATGGTCCGAATGGTTCTTATCTGCCATCAAATTCTATGATTCCATCACACAGAGCAGGAAATAATACATCAGTTTTACTGCAGATACCAAATTTCTATACTGTGCTAATCTTATGTTTATTAAGACGTTTCTTGATCAGGAATAAGCAGAAAAGTAAAGATTGTAAACGGGCCGATCCAGCAGTGATCCCCTTCCAGGGCTGGGTCCATCTCTTCTAGACACCATCGTTCAGCACATACCGAAGCTCGCGCTTATCTAGCCACGGTCAGCTTTTCCACAAGGGTTTTACTACCGGTACTTTAGTGTAGGAGCTTCTGTCCTGGAATCTTAGTTACTCCAGAGATATACTTCATTAACTAGAACAGTTTATATCTACATAGTGTTGCCTGTCACCTGGATGCCTTATACAAAAAAAAACATTTAAAATTTTAGATGAACTCAGCAGAATATAAAACTGCTAAGAACATTTAGCGCAATGTAGAAAGACGTAAAAATATTTAAACCTAGGATTTACCCTAAAATATATACCACCTCCAACTAACCCTTACTAACCTGAAACAAAAAACAAAACAAAACAAAAAGGTGACAAGTGGAAAAGAAAAGAAATTGCAGTAAAGATTAGTGTACAAAGTGATCAGAACACATCAGATTATAGTAATAATAATGTATGGGGTGGGATAGCGGAATCTGCCGGCGCTTTATAAAGAAATGTAATGTAGTTTCTTTATTTTAGCTTACCGTTTCCCCAACATATATCACCCTTCCAAACTGATCCCCCCCCCCTAATAAGCCAAATGCAAAAAACTGTCTATTACACATTTTAAAAAATGACCATTTGGCTTTTCCATGTGAACACCATGATTGTGGGGATTCACTAATCACAGCTTTTATATGATCACCAACATCTCTAGTGGTACCCACAGGTCTGCTTTACTTGGCTTCTGGTACAAGGCGGCAATGGCTTCTGCATTACAGGGGGGCGGGCAATGGCTTCTGCATTACAGGGGGGGGCAATGGCTTCTGCATTACGGGGACAATGGGGGGGCTCAATGGCTTCTGCATTACGGGGGGGCGCAATGGCTTCTGCATTACAGGGGGCAGATGACATGGGGCGATCAGGACTAGGGATCTCTCATGTAATCAGCCTTCTCCAGCAGACTATAAAACATACGAGTTTGCTGTGTGTAAAGCAGTGTATTGTGTATATTGTACTGCAAAGCTTTACGGTTAATATTGTGTAAACAGAAATTCTAAATCGGATCATATGTCTGAAGCATAACTTCATTCATTATTTTTACCTATATACATGTCGAGTAAGGAGCTCAGATTGAAATCTATATCACACAGGAACAACCCCAATATATTAAACATTCCCCATTACAGGGACAGCTTCATATGAAATATGCCTACCTGCATCGGACCCTTGTGTGCAAGATCTTTTGCTTTTTTGGTGGCGATTCTGTAGACCCCCCCCCATTGCATTCTGAGCGATCATATGAAAAAGGACATGTGATGACTGGAGTGTCTTTTAAATAGGGCTTAACACAGCATCTCATGGGTCGTACATTCAAAATATCAGTAAGCATCCACCTAAAATTATTAACATCTAAATATTCCCAAATACCCCATCAGTCCCTGCTGCCCCCATGATATCGGGTATCTTAATACCGTTTTACAGCCCAAGTGAACTGAGACTGTAGAGAGCCCTTAAGTCACTTATTATAGTACCAGGTTACAAGCTGTTACCACGCAGCTCAGGACCCCCGTTTACAGCGAGCCCTGGCATGACCTAGTGAAAGGCACCATGCCACTCATTATTAGCACAAATAAATAGATATATATATTTATTTGCATTGTATTTTAGGGTACCTTTTCGTCAGCCAACATAAAAATAAAAAAATTAAAAAACACAACTAAATAATACTGCAGAAGAAATCATTCCATATAAAGAGATCTCTGAGGTCCCAAAAGGTTGTGTAATTTGACATCTTTTTTCTACGTTGGCTCAATGAAAAGGTATCAACTTTAACTAAGGATTCAACTGGGCCCAAAACAGCTGTATCCATTATTGTAATTAGTCCGACAATAGAAAGCAACATTGTTTCACGACGCTCAGGACTCCCTGGGCAGCACTGGGTACCTGGGTGTGTTCCGACAACTACTGCTACCAGACATGTTAGAAGCCAGGAACATAATTACACGCACCGGAGCATGAACGTGACAGGGCATGTCACCAGTTATGCGTTGCAAAATACCCTTGGAAGTGACTTGCCGTGTGACGGTACAGAGGTGCCGTCTGAGCATGCCAACGCTTCTTGTGAAAATGCCACCTGAGGAAACAAGCAGAGCCTTAAGTCCTACCACAACATTCCCGACGGATTAACCCTTCGAGAGACAGAGGTAGGGCTATAAACGATACACACCTTACAGAACTTATTAACCAGCCCTCCGTCAGCTGTGTGAATTTAAAATGACATCATCCACACGGCAGAATTAAAAGAAAATACTTTAATGAGCGGGTTAGATAATTAGATTTCGGTAATTAAATATCGTTCTGTACCTCTGTAGTCTTCATATAGAAGCACAAAATTTGGGCTGTAAAAACATTAAACAGTCCTTGGACGTCTCTTTTCAGGATTGCCATATGCATGCTGGAATTCCCCTACTGTGTTTACCTCTACCACTTCTGCTGAAAGGCTGTTCCACTTATCAACCACCCTCTCGGTGATGTAAAACGTTGGCCCTCTAGTTTTACGCTATGATCTCTTTTCTTCTACACTAGGTGAGATCTGACCAGAGGTGGCACCACATTACTTCTGCTTCTACTTATGCCTTTGACTGGCTACCTTTAGGTGAATATCAATTACTTTCATATGAAGACATCTCAAACTCCGCACCAGGAATGCTTTTTATGGATTACCACCACAGTCTTTTAAGGCCCAGCCTGTTTTATGAAGTAGACCATGACTTGATCTTAAAAGGTCGCAGACACCGCCTGGGAGATGCTCCTATATATAAAGATCTATTCTGGTGCAATCAGCAAGTACATCCCACTGATTGTTACGGTGATAAGACCACTTTTGAAATATTGCACCACAATCCAGTATTTATACCTCAAAGTTCTTGAATTATGCGTGTTCTGTTTGAAGACAAACATGTTTTTCCCAGATTCAAATTCTAATATTTCTTGAAACCCACGGTTATGTTTTGGACTTGGGCCTCCTAAAAATTAAAGAAGATTAGCAATCTTACTGCAGAAGAGGACGCCACTTTTATTGCCCTTAAAATGGAAAGCCGTACCAAACTGATCCATAGATATGTAGAAGAAAAGTACGAACTCCCTTTTCTTTAGCACTGAGGGGGAAAAAAACCTACAAAACCTGTCCAAAACCTACATTTAACAAAAACAACAAAAAAACAGCCTACTGGTAATCCGGAGAAACTTTTCACTATTTGCTTAAATTAGGTCCCTGCTAGGCACACATTTTTTTTAAGATCCTCCATATGGAATCTTGGATCCGTATGTTGGGAGGCATTATTTATGAAAGTTTCCCAATCCTGTTCTTTGTCAGGGTTGGGTTGTGAATGTGACCATTGTGTATTGGAATTCCTCTGCCACGGGCGGCAGGATGTTCCAATCAGGCACCAGCTGGGACATGCTGCAGTATTCCCACTAAGGTCACCAATATTAACCTCTTCCTAACCACAGAGGGGTACAGCATTACATTCTGCCGAAGTGTCCTCTTGCTTCCAACATGCTATGGCTTGCAGACACTCCACACCATCTTTAGTAGACCTGATTCCTTTACTTATGCCCCAGATCTGACCCGAGATTGAATATGATTTATACAGTTATGCCATATCAGTCGTGGATTTGCCTAGAGATAACTAGATGTTTTGCAGCAGGTTGTCTCTGTTCCTAACCTTTTTTTTTTTATTTTATCTTGGCACACACATACACGAATAGAATCTTTTTTGTGAACTCACAAACCTTATCTCAACGTCAAAACAACGTACAACGCGTTTGCCTTAACCTAGTTAAAGTTTTCTTTCTTACAATTAAATGTACATTAAAGGGTGCGGATTATGAAGCAGCACCGAGGTCAGAAATAAAATAGGTTCTTAAATACATATGAATGTTCTGCATTTGTATAGAAACGGTATAGATTGTAAAATATTCTGACATGCAATTACAATACAGTAAATTACCATCATACAGATGAGGTATAGTGTCACAAAAGCTGCAAGGCTAGATCTTATCCAGTAGAGCACCATTCCGGTCACCTTCTATACATACCCAAGCAAGCAAATCGCATATAAGCATTACATTTGCCACCACGTTTACGGTCAAAACTAAACCTTTGGGGCAGAGTATCCCACTCTTTGTTCCCCCCCAGATATCCCTGTTTTCTAAGAGCCCAGAATGTGTTGCGGATATGAGTGGATCACAGTGTTCTACAGCCCTAAAAAGTCTCAATAATGTGTTTATAAACAGGAGAAAAGTGCTTATAAACCTTAAAATAAAACATTATTCTTCACCCAATTACATAAACTATTAATAACATAAAACTTAGTAAAACCTTGCCACCCTAGAAATACGTCTCACCACAATCTCCTAAAACAAGTGTCCCTTTTTGGCCATTTAAATATTTTGGCAGCATGGGGAGGCAAACCCCTGGCTTATATATTTTAGCGGTTAGCCGTTCATGGTGGTAACCTTAGCCTGGGTGGGGTGGACAATTTGAGAAGAACTATATGGGCATAAAACATACTGCACATTGCGGCACGTAATACTCGAAATATACGGTACAAAGGAACATCAAATTCTAAATTTATGGGACACAAGCAGGCTCCTAGCTGGTTTTCCTCATGGTGACAAAGATTATCATAATGATTTAGTGTCAAGGTGCAGTTTGCTGACCTTTTTTCCAGTCATTTTTTTAATAGACTTTTAGTAAACGCAATGGTCTTTTAAACTTCAGTGTCACATCTAGAAAGATAAGAAAAAAAGAAATCTGTGATTTGAAATATACACTGGTGAATGTATGCATGTTTCAGAAGCCCCCTTTAATACAATAATAATAATTAGTACACCTGCGGCAGAGACCCTCATGTTAAGCAGGGACAGTCCCACACTGTAGGCCTTTCACGCCAAGGCCTGGGCCATACCACTTTGTCACATTTTTCTACTTATTCCAGTGATAGGACACTAAAGTCACCCCAAGACCCAGCAAAAGCTGTCCCCATAGCAGGCATTATTAGCCCCAGCCGGGGGAATTTCAAAGCCCTTACCTGCCCCGGCTCCATAGTGAATGCACACAGAGCAGCAGGAGATGACTTTCTGTGAGTGCAGGGAAGTCTCCCACCTGGAGGAGGACTGAGGAACAATCCCCAGAACCTTATCAGTGCAGATGATCAATTGGCTTCTGCTGTGCAAACACTAGGTGTGACATGATGATTGTCACCTCACCTTGTCACCAGCTTCTCACCTCATTAGCCACTAATCTGCTGCACAACTCTGCACACAGACAGGGGCAAAAAGCCCCACAACACCTGGGACTAGTTTTTAGCAGCAAGTGTTCTGCCAAACAGCTCCCATTCATTGTTTATTTTCTTGCTTGGGGGCGAATGTGAGAAGCTCCAAGGAATCAAAATACACTTTAACCCTGCACAGCGCAAAAAGGAGCCAGATGCAGGGGTGAAATAGGAGACCCGCTGCTATGTTGGGGGCCCACCAGCTGGATCCCCTCTCTTCTAAAGAGCGAGTAATGGGTATAAAACTGACATTACTCCATCTTTAAACATTTTGCACTCTTGAAATGATCCCTTTTATATGTGTGAACGTCATTTGAGATCTCACCAAATGTTCCTACCAGGGTAATCCCCTGTAAAGTGGTTTTAGGGGGCTAAATGATCACAAGGGACTCAAGCGGAGCTGCAATAATGTGAAACAACCTGCAAAGTTGAATGTTTGTTTTTTAACCTTTTCACTGCCCATCAGTCACTTCATTTTAATTAAATAACAAAGAAAGGTCACAAAGTATGTCCCTGGTAGGTAGGGCTGGTACGGCTTGCATATGGACTCCATGGGGTTAACTCTTCCAAGCAATCATTATAATAGCTCTCACATAAGTGTCCATTTATAATGACAATGGAGGAATTTACTTAAAAAGTGCTGACAATAATAGGGTCTAAATGGCCATTGCCTTGTTAGCGTCTCATTTAAAAATCCCTAAGACCCCTGACTTCAGCAGCTGCGGTTTCACCAAAACAAAATGTGTCTGGAAGCAGAGTCATAGACATTCCTAATAGCCATGTCTTCACGTTCATTTTCTTGCAATATATTAACTGTATAAACTGATTCAGAGGATGGAGTGAGAACATGCCTATACGACACATATTGTTATATTGGGGGGTTTTTTAATTAGTTTATGTATGATTAGGTCCATAACTTGGATTCCCCTGACACTTACAGCATCTTTGGTGCAGAAATAGTATAAAAGCTACCATTGCCTACCCGGTGACTACATACAGCCATTTTTCTGGGACACATATACATTGCACATGGTGGCGACCTGGCATATGCATAGTGCTGCCCTGCAGTATGTGGGATTTATAACAGGAATGGACATTTTTATACATATCACATTCTGAACGTCAGCACTTTACATGTGCTAGTGTGCAACACATGAAATGTAGATGGTTTCATCTGGTCTCTCTGTTTGCTAAATATACAGCCCTCAATCATCCAAATTAGCCATTCTGGATTTTATAATCAGGTGAAATAGACCAATGTTTCATTATTTATTTAGATTTTTGCGAGTTAATTTCTTGTATACTGCAGGCAGTGTACAGGCCCTGGGCCCTGTAGATACAGGCATGCTAGGTATGTGCCTAGGGCCCCCAGTGCTCTACTGGATAGTCTTACCACTGGCCGTGTCGCAGCAGTAGCTGGTAGGTGGGTGCTTTATGGGTCACATTAACCTGACCTTGCACTACTAGTGTCTTTGATGTGATTAAACTTTTAAGGGAAGAATACGACAGGTTTCCTTAAACTCCATTGCTTAACATACTGGATCACTCAATGTTTTGTCTGTGTGAAGCAGCTACTTTAAAGGTTGAAAGGTTATTATTACAGAGAGTTTATTTTGCAGTGGAACACATTTTCCAAAAGATTTCCAGCTCTGGTTACAGTCTCCTCCATCGTGGTTAGCAAGTAAAGCACCAGGGTAAAAAGTGAGGAAGAGTCAGATATTGAAACATACACCCTGGATAGTGGCTGGGTGTTTTTTTTTTTACAAATTCCCACTGCATTGTAAAAAAGTGTTTATGAATTAAAACAGTTAACATAGCATATAGCCCCTTTAAGGACCAATGACATAAGTCACAAAAAGTGTCCCTGGAGTCAATTGATGTATTTGGTTTTCATGGGTTAACTTTAACACTGCAGCCCCATATTGTGGTTCTCAGACAGCCTGGTCTCCTCTTTGCTGGCGAGGGCCAGTGTTGCTGCCTCTAAGCTAGACTTTGGGCTGCCTGATGCATACACACGAGTGTACACTGCACTCATACACTCAAGTGTACACTGCACTCTAACACTCATACATCCTGTCAATGATCGCTCACTGAGTCTGCCTGGGGAGCGACCGTGCAGCACCATAAGCCAATGGCCCACTAAGTATTTGTTTGGTTTGCCAGATGGCCAGTCTTGGCTTGGTAAATAAAAATGTTTGAATGGGCAGACCAAGGTTTGGGCATTCCCTTCCTGCAGGATCAAAGGTGACAACACGGAATCATTGTGCAGAGTAGCAGAGACCTCCTGGTCTCCGGTGAGCCACTCCCCATGTATGATGATCACACATGCTGTGATCAGGAAAGCAGGACTACAGAGCCTTGCTTCCTGATCACCTTGTAATCTGGAGAAAGGGTAATTAGAGTGAGAAGTAGGAGAAACCAAAGGAACCCCAGTTATCTCACCAAGACATCATAAGGGGTACCCTATAGTTACTAGCTACAAGAGATATCCTTGGATTCTACAAGAACCCCATGGCAATCTCTATTCTAATAAAAAAAAAGGCTGAAAAAGTTAAAAAATATTAAGCAAAAAAAAAAATAGGAAAATAAAACAACCTTTAAATATGTTAATAAAGAACTTAAAAAAACATACAAATCACATGTATATATATCCATAGATATATATAAAATATCTATATCTGACAGCTGCTAACAAATCAAAACAAATGAATGTTGCTAACTATTTACGCTAACAGTTACAGCTTTAAGACACGTTAAAAGCCCTTTAGGTCATATCAGGCATGTGGCCTTCAGATGGGTCTGAGTTTGCTTCGTAAGGAGTAGAGAAAGACCAGTTAAATTGTCAGTATATGATTTATTCAGTTAAACTCTAAATTCACAAATTAATATAAGTTGGGTCATTAAATTCCAGAGCAGAAAATCCAGACACGCTAAGAACTTCCATCCACCTGTTAGGCTGTTTATGTGGCATGGAGTGGAATGTGCAAGGAGGACCAGACCTAAGATGAATCACTGTTCCTGGTTAATCTAACTTTTCAGATTTATTTGTTCTGGAAGTTGATTATGTCTTCGGAGTCAAACTCTCTTAAGAGTACATGTAGATTTTTTTCTGGAAAAAAATACATTGAGAGAACTTGTCCTTGTTATGTGCATTGATAACTGCATATGTTTGAGTATTTTTACCAATACCCCATCGTATTCCCCCCACTTTGTTACATAGTATGATAAGAGTATGGCTGCGAAATGCGTAGGGTACTTGTAAAGGTCTAAGAACTTCTGCTCTCTTGTCCTCTTAGTAAGAAAGGTTTTCCTCTCTTGGACATTACTGTATATCACAGACAAAATTATGGTAATATCTCTTCTCTTTATTTATTTCTGATTCAGTTTCCTAAAAAAAATTGTGGCTTCAGCCTGTGCCCAGTCCGTAGGTAGAGGCTAGTTCAATTGGTTGATGCCAGAGGAGGCGCCTGCAGGCGACCAATAGAGTTGTAGAATTTTTGGAAGTTTTGATTATATTCATTTTTGCACTTCACATAAATTATCATTACATTACTGTGTATTGGTTTTTATTTCACAAGGTTCTTGAAAAAACTGTACTGTCCCAATCATGATGGCTATGGCCTGGGTCAGCTAAGCCAAGACTGTTCACAAGATCTCCGTAAACTACCAATTACAGCTTCCAAATAGTTAAGTCTCCTAAACATACATAGGATATTGGGCTGTGGGCTTCAACTTGCATTGGTTGGGCTTTGTGGATGGAATTTAATCTCAATGCTGCAAAATGCCAACTAGAATCCCATGGGCATGGCAATGTTTAAAGTGCGTGCTTTAACATAATCTAAGAAAATGCTTATTTTAAAAAGTGGATCCTATTTAGGACAGAAAAGTTAGAGGAATATAGGATTTTATAAAGCCATAACCACATTGATATACCATTTAAACCGAAAGGTTCTTATTCTTTTCATTTGTGTATTTTTGGCTATATAAAGGAAACCAAATATAGTAAATAAAATAGGAAAACACAGTAATTGCATTGACCCATTCTTAATATTAAAAAACATCCTGACAGGCCCGGACTAAACATTGGGCAAACTGAGAATGTGGCTGGTGGCCAATGGAGCCTTCCATTGCAGGTCTCGATGTAGATCCTGTCATTTAGTGTGTGGCCGCCGGCTAGATGCTGTATACCCGGCCGCAATCTGTGTAAGAAAGTATCAGGTGTCTGCATGCTATACAGTCTCATACAGTGTGTAGCTGCAAATATATATATTTTATAATGATGATTTTATTTATCATGTATGTTATTTTATTTGTCATCTCCTTTAATATAATTTTATTCTCTTTTATATTTTAATCTCCAATCCAGCCCTGGCATGTAGTACAAGAATGAGTGTAGTAAATAAGTAAATAAATACTTCACTTTTACTTTTGGGTTCTAATGACATTAATATAGCAAATTTCTACTAAACCAGGACTAGGTTAGGTAAAGGTTTCTGTAACATGTTGATATCCTTTGGGATGTAACACCCTAGGTAGTACCATGTACTTTGGATTTGGTGGGGATTTCAGTAGACAAGTGCCTTTCTTTGTTAGTAACTCCTCCAGCAGGCCACCCATGAATCCAGTCATGGTTGGTTTATCAGTAGATTTGTCCTTATCTATCTTACATCAACAGACTGGCCTTCTCGCAGGGATTTAGTGTCCCCTTCTATGTGTATTCTCAGGTAGTTTCCTCTGGTATGTTGTGCAGCTCAGTTCTTTAAAAGCAAAATTGTCTAGGCAATTATCTTTTGGCTAAAAGTGACTTCATCAATGCCATGTAAACAATCCAGTTGCCGTAGCAACTTTGCTATTGGCTAATGCTGGGCAGTCATTATGAGTCATTCCTCCTCATTTAGACATCATGTCTGCACATTGATATATGTTTCAACGTCTCATGCTAAAAAGCCCCAGGTCTTAACTTCTTCAATCTACGGTATCTTAAGTAAATACACCTAGAGGATCCTAAAATATGGAAAGCCAGACAACTGCTTGCTCATCATACCTGGAATCAAAGCATATAATTAAACATGGCACAATATTAAGATATACGTATGGTCAGCCTCGTTGCTCTTCTATGGTCATTGTGCAGGTGACTTACTGGTTCTCACCCGATTTATCCTCATCTCATCTTAATTTAGCGCAGTACTCCAGGCTCGAAGACTTTACTGAAAATTGGATAGACCAAAAAGGAATGTCTATAGGATTACATGACAATTCATCAATACTGTTAATTGTCAGCGTCTAGCGGAACAATGGACTAAGTAATCTGAACATATCTTTTGTCTTCAATTACTATACAGGACTGCAATCTATGAGTCTCTAGGCAGGCAGCCAATGGAACACACATATAATGTTTGCATCATCGTTCCATTCCATAGAGAACTTTACATAATTGCATGCATACAGATAATGACACCCACTTGATTTATTCTGCACTCTCATCTATTGCTGCTCTAGTGCTTCTTTTAAGATGTATGATGTCTGCTAAAGGCATACTGAGTGCTGTGTCCTAAATAGCTTGAGAATAGGCAGTGAAACTCATACTTGTGCTGGACCGGACTGCGTGCTATTCCAAACCCAACGCTCTGCCAACAATTTCATTCATAGCTTTTAGCAGTTCCATGAGCCTTGCTCTCCCCCTGAACATACACTTAATAGAGTTGCAATGAGCTGTAACCGTTCTCTTTAGATGATGTTTTTTCAAGTGGTTCCCACAGGTTATAATATGATTTATTTATTATTTCTGTATCTCTGTCAAATGAGATATAATGCTTTAATGCTTTTACTGTGCTTTAAAAAAATATTATATTTAGTAATCCATAAATCACACGGTTCGTGGTAAAGCTTAAATGGAAGGTATTGTCTTCTTGTGAATCAATTTGGCAAACACGCTATCACAGACCATCAGAAGATTAAGGGCATCCTGACACCTAAACCGTGTTTAAGAAATCACAAAAATAGAGTGGAAAATGGTTAACTGAGAGGATAGTAATTTACCAGAAGCATGCCGGACATTGAGGTCCCTTCTTTGGGCATGATTAAATAAATTAAACATTTAATCTGTTTTTTTACCTATGCCTGAAGAAGGGCCATCGGTGTCTTATAAGCTTGCGTTTACTATTCCTCTTGACCATTAAAGGTATGTTTTTTACTCTACTTTTATGATTTTTTTTTTTATTTATTACAAAAGTACTTTGACTTCTATCGGTTTTATCAAAGAACATAAAGAAAATCTATAGATCAGGACAGAGAGGCTAGGATGTTCTCTCATCTTTAGGGTATATTTACTAGACATGGCGGGAAGTTTGTGTTCGTTTTCGGGGGGAAAATAAGGACCAACCCTAGTGAGCTTCTCCATAGGAAGGTCTGAGCCAGCCCTGCATAATGCTTGGTTAAATTAGGGAGGTTGTTTGGAAATCCCCTCACAGGGATTTAATTTGGGATTATTATCCCTTCATAATGCCCCATTGGGTTTGCAAGTTGTCGCCTTGTGAGTTCATTTAGTTATCGAACTTTACTGAAAAGCTTTTGGATTGTATTCATACCATCCTCTGTTTTAGACCACATTACAAGTGCATCATACAGGTTGATGGTCATGGGATTTCCAGTAGTCCACAGCATCCAGTGAACACCAACAATCCAGCAATCTTCATCTCCACAACAATGCATGCTTGATGCAGTAACTCTGGTCTAGAACCAATCCCAAATGTGCAGCTCGATGGAGATGAACACTGGTAATTGTGTCCTCAACCAGTGACTGAAGCCCGGTTCACCTAATCCTATTCCTAAACCTGGCAAAATTCACAAAATGGATAGGGGGCTGGTGATCGAGACCTGTTGGTCCAAAACAGTTGTCTCCCAACTTTTCTTTTAATTTGAGAACAATTATTTTGACAGCTACTAGGATAATGTATTAAAAAGAGCATTTTAGAGACAAAATATTGAAGCATGAAATTAACCATTTTTTTCCTATATTTTATTCACACATCTTGAATTTTCACAAATTTTAGTTTACACCTGTCTTTTTTTCACCTTATTCTGAACACTATACACTTTATGATCACTTCTCATGCGCCATACATATTAAGAAAAGAACACAAGGAAATTCCAAGCCTAAACCAGACTTTAAGCACTTACTTTCCAGATTAAGTCATTATACTTTAGGAAGACTTATTTGATACATTTAATTCTAAGCACATGTTTTTTTAGGGAGCAAATTCACCTTTAAGCAACGAATAAAATGTAGCATGTGTTTCTCCTCTGAAAATCCAGTGATATTTGGACTGTTCCACGGGTTAAGAACAAATGCTCCTCATTATACCCTGATTAGAAGAGAATCATTTCCTAATCTAACAGATCCATTTACCAGTAAATCTGGACAGGGCCCAATACACATATGATAAATTGTTTCCAAATGTTTGGAGGCATATTGTGTCAGCTCTGCTGTGAGACTTCAATTTCAATTTCGTGTGTTTTTCGTTATTTTGGGAGACTCGGTGTGGGGAATAGGGTATCTCTGGCATTCGAGGTGTTGCGTACCACAACCCCGTGGTATTTATGGGCATTATAGCCGTTAAAGAATGCCCATCCCAGAAGTAGGTTTAGCATACAGACCCAACAGTGACTTTCCAACTTTTCTGGAACATATTAATAGACTGGCCACTTCTTTTTTTAATTCAAGAGCTGGGGCCACTCACAACATTTTTTCCCCTTCACATTATGACTCATTAGATTAAGCCATTTCTTCAGGAAACGGTGCTTAAGTGTGCATGTGCTGCTTGTATTCTTTGTCATCTGACTCTCAGACTGGTTACTGATCTCCTTTGATATACTGTACATGACATCCTAACAAAACCAAACCTTTAATCAGAATGATGAGGGTTGCGAGCGTTGGCCACTGTCAGATGCCAGGCCAGGGCTGCAGTACAGCAGATGTGTACTCACAGGTCAGGTGGAATAAATAGGTTTAAAACACACAATTACTGCCATCTCCAAATTAACCCCGAACACAAAACACAGGGCCTGCAACAGATTAAAAGACTCGAGGCAGGAACTCAAACAGTGTGACTTGCGTAGGCTACTTATGCACCATTTGAGTGACATCCGACCAGCTAGTAGTGTGTGTGGATGGATCAAAGTGCCACTCGTATAGGAAGTAAGCAGAAAGCATGATACCGACATCAATGTATGGTATGTTTTCATAAATAATATATAATATAATAGATAAAACTACAAAAATACACATGCAATCAGCTAAACAATCTAAGCTTTCCTTTTGTAGTTATACCTAATTATATTACATTAATTCTTATAGGTTGAAGGTATGGCATAGGTAGAAAAGCTGAAATGTGGATATAACTTGGCTCCAGCTACACCTCTAACACAAGGTAGGTTGTTTTATTAGAAAACAAAATATATAAAAAGGGGAGCGCGCAAGCAAAAAAGCTTAAAAGGCATACAGGTGTACCACGCTTTAAACTTGCATTCACCTTAAGGACATAGTTGCAGCGCAACCATTCCCCTTTTTACGGACGTTCGTGTCACGAGAATGGACACATAACTGCGTGACTGAATATTTTTCACATATGTGAAAAAATGTAGTACTATGTAGTGTATTTTTGTTTTACAAACAAACCCTGCACCCCATTGTGTACAGCGACGTGGGATATGCTTGTACAGATTCCCAGGTTGCTGCTGGAATAATAATTATCAGTAAATACATAAAACAAAGCAAGAATTCAGCCCATATCCAGTGAATACAATAGGACTCGTCAGACTTGGGTTATTTTAAAGTAGTGACGGGCTAAGCAATATATGGCCGTATAGTGTGATGGAATCCCCAATATTTTTGCCTTCGATAGGTGCTTTTGAATTTGCAGGGTACCAGCGCTACGGAATCTGCTGACGCTATATAAATAAATGCAATGTAATCGATATGCACTGAATTCTTACTTTATTCTGTATTTTATTGGAAAACCTAAACCGTGATGTTCGAATCAATATATCACGGGTTTACACAGTGCAATGGGAACTAATAAAATCCTGGTTGGGGGCAAAAGAGGTGAAAAGGCAAGTCAGCAGCAGGAAAGGAAAAGACTATTTCTGCACTGGGGTCCCATAAAGGCTTTTTCACCACTGCCCTTCGATTCCGAGAATGCCAGAGAGGTAGTACATTCAATGGTTAAAACAAACGTCTTGTGAATAGCTTATTATATCACTCATGGCTTCCGTAATTAGGTTAAAACTGATCTTTGTCAAGTAATGCTACACTAACCCATTACGACATGCCAGTTTGTTTTTTCAAACTTTGCAATTATCAATATGGAAGCACAACCGGCTGTGCTCTAGTCGAGTTTGTATTTGTAATCAATTAAAACAATAACTCCAACTGAGAATTGTCTTAATGGGAGGGGGCACCCATTACTTCTGCACTAATTGCTGTGTTCCCCACCGACATACAGAAACTTACAATAACAGTCAAAACTTATTTTGTAAATGTATGTAAGTATATATTTTGTCATGCTTGACAACTTTCCAATGAGAATTAGGAACAACAATAAATAAAAAAAAAAAATACATTATAACAAGAACCTTTTAAAAACCCTATAGTTTAAGGAAAGGGGTATATATGTGTGTGTGTGTGTGTGTGTGTGTATATGTATGAATGTGTGTGTGTGTATATATATATAATATGAGTATCACAGCTATATGTAGGTGGTAAAACATTAAAAAAAAAAGTTTTTTTATAATGACATTGAGTGTCAAAAGAACAAAATAAAATGAATTTGAAATATACTTTCCCTTTGGCAATGTGCATGCCAAAGTGTGCAAGGACAGATGTTTCCGGCAAGCAGTCGCACATTTGTCATTTAGTAGCCAATGGCCTTAAAATGTTGGGCTAATTGTATTTCCTAGTCCAGCCATGGTAAGGGTAAGTGGATTTGGGAAACTGGTGCTCAGCCAAGGATTCTTTGCAACCTTAATGCAATTTTAAACATAATACAATTTAAAACATAATAGCCAAATAACCTGTACTAAAGCCTGCAGCCTTAGGCGGGCTATCTGAGTAGAGTCTGACTTTAAGGGATGCACCTAATTAGCCCCAGGTATATAGTGCAATTATTTGCTATGTAGGAAGTTGTGGTCCATTGAATAACTCTGTTCCTGTGCTAGTTTAATAAATTAATTAAATAAATAGTGTATGGTACTCTTCCCGTATTTCCTGAAGTTTTGCATAACTTTGGAAGTTCCCATGAATATCTCACCTGTAACTTTTATGGCTTCATCATACATACTGCAACCCAATGAATGCATATTGTGAAAGCTCTTTGTAGTTGAATTCACTCTTTCCGCATTTCCTGCACGTCAATGCATGCTTGCCACATTGTGATTTAATGCTTGCATTCCAAGTACATCCATGTACCAAATTTCCACACTGAGTGATTTATGAACAAGTCACAGATGCTCATTATGCCTTATTAACCATGCCCCACTACGTTTACATGTTTAAGGCACAGATGTGCTCCTTCAAGAGATGATGGCCCTGGATTGCCACTCGCAACAGACACCTTACCTTCTCGTATAATTTGCCTGGAGCTCAACGCTTCACAGGATTCTTACTTTATTGTTTTCTGGGCCAGTACCAGTCTCTTATTAATTGTGATAGTTTAAGAACAAACAGATTGTATCTGTCTACCATAATTTCCTTTTTTTCAAATGTGTGCTGGAGGAATACCTGTCACTCCTGGGATCAAATAGAATTCTACCACTCAAAGCTGTACCAGTGTTATGAATTATGGCGCTGGGTGCTAACAGCGGGATTAGAGTTTCTTTTACCTGAATGGTGGGGCTCCACATGTTTTGATGTATTGGCTATATTGTCTACTACGCAACTAACACACACAGTTTCATAAAGAAGGGCCATATAAACATATTAACATATTACGAGGATGGACATAGTTCTTCATCTGACCTTTTAATAATAAGTCCCAGTTTTCAAACTGGTGTATATACAATTGCCATAATCCCATCATTTCAGGTGCCCAAATTGGGCTGAGGTTAGAGTCTGGGCCATGATGGGACAACCCGCCTACTGTATCTATCTGGCCACAGCCTCAATTCATCAAGAGGTGGCCACAATTGAGCTGTGGTAGAGATATCAATAACACGACATGGTGGGTCAGTCATGGGAGATCAGCTGCAGGGGACAGCAGGACAATGCCTGAACTTTGTGACTGTTTCATGAAAAATGGGATGATTGGAAGATATGAATTGCCAGTATCAAATATATAAGGTCCCTCTGACCTCCGATGGAATTAAGGAACACGCAAGAAACCAAGTATGCTTGTAGCTGAAGATCTTCAATGACTTGTACTGCACCACAAAACACTATGAAAAGCGTGGAGCCAGGTGCACTTATTTGGAGACAGTCGGCTCGGGCACGGTCAGAGACTGGCTTCTGCAATGAATATCAGAGTCAGAATAATGTAATCCCAATGAAATGTATATATTTTGACAGAAGAATGTAAAAAAGTGATTTCTGTGAATAAAAAGTAGCATTATTAGCATAACAGATTACATAGGATCAACCAGCACCATAAATGATTTAATACATTTGGAAATTCTTTTCTAAAAAAGAAAATCTTATTCTGAACATCAGCAGTGTTGGACACCCAGCCTACAGGTATCTTTCCAGCTGCTGTTGAGCTGCATATAACGCTGTGGAGTCTGTTGGCGTAATATGAATTAATAATAAGAGTAATGCTTAATAATAAAATAAACCATTCATTATAGCCTCTTATGCTCAACAATAAAAGTAGTGAAAGAAGCCAATTAATGTGATCACTGGACTCCCCCTAGTGGCCATGTTCTAGTTTTCCCCGCATACACTACAGGGTACATAATACGGTACTAGAATAGAAGCACCTTTTTCATTTCTTTAATTCAGCAGATGAAGGGCATAACACTGATAATCTTGTAATCATGGCACCTGTCAGTGGGTGGGATACATTAGGCAGCAACTGAACATTTCGTCCTCAAAGCTTATGTGTTAGAAGCAGGAAAAAATGGGCAAGCGTAAGAATCTGAGCAACTTTGACCAGGGACAAATTGTGATGGCTAGACGACTGGGTCAGAGCATCTCCAAAACTGCAGCTCTTGCGGGGTGTTCCTGGTCCGCAGGGGTCAGTCCCTATCAAAAGTGGTCCAAGGAAGGAAAAGCGGTGAACCAGCGACAGGGTCATTGGCGGCTAAGGCTCATTGATGCACATGAGGTGGGGAGGTCCGTGTGGCCTCGACGGGTCATGGCTGTATTGATGCCAAAAGAGGGACATATACAATAAGTACCTTGGCCTTAAAGGTACCGTTTCATCTACTCTGCTGTATTTAACACTTTTGTAAGAGTAGAAACATCATTCTTAATACTGTTGAGTGCCAAAACCTTTCCCAGAATTAATTATTTAATCATGGAAAAATTGTTTACTGGGTACATATTTTCATGTGACCCAAAAGAAAGGGAGGGATCATTTTTAAAAATATTCTATTTTCATTTGATGAGATTAAACCTTTAGACAAAATATTTGTGTAATTGGAACAGAACCATTAATACAATTTTTTTTAAACAAACAAGATGATTTCAAATATGGCATATTATTAATTTGTACACATAAATCAGTTGCAAGATGTGTCACCCTGATGCTAAGACAGATCCGGCAATTGCAGATTTAAAAGAGTTTGCCCCAGTGGCATTTTTTGTTTTAAGGGTTCACTATCAGAAAAACTGGCTAGTTTCACATGTCATGCCGATGCTGCATGGTTTACCGACAGAACTGATACACTGTGACGCCAAAGGCCTGGAGCATCGATGGTGCATTGCGAAGGACTACAGTGCGTGCTTGGAAAACCATGAAGCCGCAGCTAAGAGTACCCGGGAATATGTGATTCTTGGCTGCTTTCCACTCCCCTGTCACAATGCGTATGTGTAACGAACTGTTATGTGGAAGGAATATAGGATTGGACTACCACCTACGACGCCAAAGCACGTGCTGCAAATATGGCAAGAGATTGTGGCCCCTGCTTAGTTATATGCCCAGTGCATTGGAAATCTTGAAGTACTGTGTATTGGTGTGGGAAGGAATCAGAAGCAATTTTTACCTTCCTAGAATCCTCATTTCCAGCAACAACAGTATTTAAATATGGAGTTCATGTAAAAACACATTTCCAAAGTAGGGCAGTGGTAATGTGCAATAATGTTATGAATTAACTAGATCTCACATAGAATATTCAGTTTTTGCATATGTTATTTAAATTCCTTAAACCAAATCTAAAACCAAATTGGTTTTGTCCTATTGTTTGTTTTATTAACTTATTTCATTTTTTATCACAGTGGTGTTTATTTAGGACTCTATTATATATATAAGTGGAAGCCTAAAGTATCTGCTAATCCTTATATAAAAGATCCATTTCATAAATACAGTCTTCCACCCTCTAATTTCAAATTACGCTTCCTGATCTATGTCTTTTTTATTTTTTATTTTTTTTTAAACTTACTCATTGAGGTCTACATGACCACTTTACTATATTTTAGGGTTTCTTGCTTGTATATATATTTAGGAATATCTTTCTTGTGCCACAAACTGTTTTGTGTCTCTTCTTTTTAATCATCAGTTCAGTGCTTAAACCAACGCACACAATCCAGGTGTTTGTAAATTTAATAAACTATATATATATAAAGTGAATAATCATTGTGCTCTGTAACAAGGTTCTAGAAGTAGTATCTTTTGTGAAAACATTGTTTGCTTAAATCTTGGTGTTGAAACCTGAAATCATCTGGATACCTTTGTATGTGACCCAAGCTCACTTTTTGTAATGGGTTTACCCTGGGCACATAGGTAGTTATAGGTAAGAATGTATGGAGAGTAGACGGGCAGAGCCTAGGCAGAGAGTAGATGTGAAAAAATGCCACTCTCATGCCAGTAAATTAAAAGATACTAACCAGGAACCTGGGCTTTACCTGGAGACTTTGGGTCAAACCTGACAAGCTCCCAGGTATAATAACCACTCACCCCAAATCTGAAGGGATTAATGAAAAGAGGCCATGACTATCCACTAGCTCAGTTGATCATACACCACCCCTGTTACGAATAGGGCACCCACTCCCCCTTTGAAGACTTTTCGTACCAGAGGACCTAAAGACTTCAGTGGATCTCCTCTTGGGGAGATCCTAGAAGATCCGGCCCACCTAAGGCTTCTGCCTTGGTGGGAAGGAAGGGGCCGCATGTCCCTTTGGGGAGTTCAGCCCCAGAAGATGAAGATTGGGGACTCGGCTTCCACAGCTTGTATCGCCTTATGTTCTCCTTCACTTTGATTTGCACACAAAAGTAGAAACAGAAAAGCATGACCTCAGGCTCTCAAGAAAAAAAAGAGTGTGGGGGGGTGCATTAAACACTCCCCCGTGGTATATTATCTCTTTAATTGACTGAAATGGGTCTGTGTAAAGGCTCTGTGTATTTTAACAGATGGATTTTCCCTGTTAGGGCTATTAAAACACTAAATTATATGTTTTCATCCAAATTTAGCAATTTTAACAGATCAGTAAAATATACTCTGGGTTATATTTCCATCTTCTTACCTATTCCTCAGTTCTTCACCACTAATATAAACCTGCCGGTAACAGCATAACGCCTACACAACGACTATGGACACTGTGGCTCAGTTTATAGAAGTCCAAATTAACCAGGGTAAGGGCAAGTTTTGTAAGTGTCATTTCTAATGTGTGGACCTTGCCAGAGTTTTGACTTTGTCAACAACTGTAAAGATTTGTTTAGTTTGATATGTTGCGTTAAATATACCTGGAATCCTATATATTGACTGGACTCATCCCTGTTCATATGTTCAGCATGTGTGCAATGGATGAGTGACTTTCTTGATGTAGCTGCCCACTTTGCTGGCGGCCAAAGCAGTTACCCCCGGAGAGATACTATTAGACCTCGGTTGACCTGAAATTCACATGAGCTGGCTGAGGTTCGGACTTGGACTGCGTTGTATGGTGTAATGTACACTAGTTGCTTAAATGAGCAAACCTTTGTATGTAAAAAAGAAAATTAAAAAAAACCCCACACATTTTGGTGGCTATTTAATATTTACCAAATTTAAAATTCCACATCTTTAAGTTGGTAATGTTTTCTTTTTTGATATGTTTTATAGTTAATTAACTACAATCATTTTTTTATGCATATAAGAAAGACTACGCGGAGAAATCCATTGTACGTACCTGCAGAATATAGGACCGTTATTGAGAACTACATGCAGAAAGGATTATATAGCTCAATAAATAATAATAAGCTGTCAGAGCGTGAAGAATTATGCTATAATGGACTGTCGACTACATTGTTTAAAACATACAATACTACCTTGCCTTAGTTTTCCAAGTTCTGGTGGCTGCAGACTATCCATGCTCTAGTTCCAGAGTTACTAATTCTGATCTTCATTGTGGGTCCAAACTGTGACAGTAAACCGTTACAAAAACATTATAAATATATATAGTAATTATTTTAAAATTTAAGCAAAAAACATGGCAGTCATCTGCAGGGCCGGCCCTACAATGGAGCGCTTTTTTTTTTTTGAAGCGGAGGAGAGAGAGAGGGGCGCCGAGTGGTTTTTCACTTACCCGCTCGTCGCCCCTCTCTCCTCTGCGGCGAGTCTCCCTGTTCGGTCTCAGTGTCGGCTTGTAATGCTGAGCGCCGGAAGTGACGTCGTGGCAGAGCAGGGAGACTCGCCGCAGGACTGTTTAAAGGTAAGTACCGAGGGGGTGGGTAGATAATGGCGTCGGCGAAGTTTAAAATGATGCCCCCCCCCCTACAGCTGTGAACATACCAGTTCTGTCACATATGGCTGTTGTGATGGTTAATTATGTCACTATGATTAGTGATAATTAGTGGCCCTTAGTAACAATAACCACTGTTGTACCTTTAGGTAAAGGTTTGATGTGTGTATAGGTTGTTAGAGAACCTATTGGAAGGTGGAGGACTTCTGTATGTACATATGCCACAATCAATCTGCACTAGCTTGGATATAACCATTTAGTTTAGCACCATCTGCTGGACATTCAGTGACATGCACCTAACTAGCTTTCATTCACTGAAATAAACCATCTTACTCCCAAAACCAAGAGCCAGGGCTTCATTCATCAGCTCATTTATTGGTATTCATATAATCATAGAAAAAAACCCAGTTAAATGTTAAAATAAAGAACCCTATCATACAACTTTTTTCATTGTTAAGGGAAAATTAATATAACTCTACTCCACTGTTCTCCTTATACATGTATTTATTTACATCTTAACCCCTTCATAGCTGAGGGTATCTTCACCCTAGTGGCACAAGCTCTTTTTTGAAATTATTTTTACCATTGTTTGTATTTAGCTTGTGCCACACAATTTATCTTTCTTAGGTCTTCCTTATGATACCATTTTCATATGTATAATCAATCATTTAATATTATTAACATGTTAAAAATACAAATAAAAACACACATTGTTGCAATTTTACTTAGGATTTATTTAACAAGTTAGGTGCCACTCATGAAAAAACCCCTTGACTGGAGATCCCTTTGGGGAGCTCTCTTGGAACCGGAAGATACACCTAATGATGTCATTATATCATGACATAACTGTGGTCCATTTTTTTATTTTTACTTTTAAAGCCATGTAATAAATATAAAAGGTGTTACAGAATCTTCTTTGGTACAAAAAACCACCCAGTCCTGACCAAAACGCATTCAGATAGCTGCTGATTGGTCAGAGGCTGATCAGTAGCTTCTCAAAGGATAGAAAAGGAAATCGAGATTAGCTAATACATTTGCTTCCTATCATGCTAAACAATGCTATAAAAAATATATAAAAGTGCCAGCATGCTCTTGCGAGATCAGCTGACTGGCATGTTCGTGAAAAAACCCGAGCCCTGGTTGGTAGATTACAACGCCATCACCTTTAGCCAGAATAATTGTAAAAAATGGGTAATGGGTGTTGTAGCCCTCAAAAGTAGGTGTAACAGAGGCGGAAAAATGTTGGCATATTTCTGGATATGTGTATCTTTGGGTTTTAACTTCTTATGTATGCCTAAACAATTTTGTGTACTGTCACCAGCATGGGCTGTGTGCAAGACCGGATAAAGGTGCTTAGGGCCCTGAAGCAATTACACAGGAAGGGCCACTTCTCTGGATTTTCTTTAGCAAGTTCTTTTTCCCGCTTTTTTTTCTCTGTTTTCATCTCTGGCAGTTTTTTTACCTTTCTATTCTTTTCTTATTTCCTTCCTTCTGTGTTTTTTACACTTGCTGACATCTTTTCCTCTGTTTTTTCTTATATTTGTAATCTTGCTTGTCTCCCTTTTACATTTTCATTATATTACTTCTATTTTGCCCTATTCTACGTATACACACACAAATGCATATAAATATAAATACATATCATCTCATTCTTACTTATGCTCTTTGTGCGAATACTGGCAAGGTGTGTTTCTCTCAAATGATCACTAGATGGCGCATGTGGTGCATACAGGTTTTTTTTATCTCTTATCTGTTGTGTTATGTTATATATATATGTTTTATATAGCTGTATTTATGGAAAACAAGGACAGTTTTAGCTGTGGTAAAATAATTGCAGAAAGCTTTTCTAAAGATCAGTTTGCCTTTTTAAACTTGGATTACTTCATTGAAATACAGAAATGATAGCTAAAAGTCATTTACAACATTACAACATTACCATCGTATACACTGTATTTCTGATCCAGTTGATGTTATTTAAATGGGCAACGCTTTGCTTTCAAAAACAAGCAAATATATAAATATGGCCCATAATTAAGCTGTCTGAACAAATAAAACTGTAGTTTTAAAGAATGACCTAACTGTCACAGATCAATACAAATGACAGAATGACCCAAGCAAGGTCTTAGGAGGAAATCCAAATACATACATACAATAGCATTCTAGATAACATCCTCCTGCAGATGTTGGTATGAGCTGTTAAGAGTGAGCTGGAATATTGTGCCCCCTCAGCTTTTTTTTTTTTACAGAGGTTATTTTATTGACACTGCCTTTACACACATACACTGCCCTTACACATGACCCACACAAGCTGCCTTTACACATAGCTGCCCATAAACACATACACTGCCCTTACACACGACCCACACAAGCTGCCTTTACACATACACTGCCCTTACACACTGCCTTTACACATAGCTGCCCATAAACACATATACCACCCTTACACATAGCTGCCCATAAACACATACACTGCCCTTACACACTGCCTTTACACATACACTGCCCTTACACACAGCTGCCTTTACACATACCTGTTCATAAACACATACACTGCCCTTACACACTGCCTTTACACATAGCTGCCCAAAAACACATATATTGACATACACTGGAAGGGACCAGGGAGATTTGCTAGGAGTTGTTTTTCCACCGCCATATTTGTTTGTTCGGTTTGAACAACGAAAAAGCAGCATTCGTGTTGGTTTTCATGTACTCCCGAATACGAATACGAAGTGAAACAAAGAAAATAACTGCCTTTTGCCAAACCCTTAATACATTTTTTAGTATTAGGTGCATGGAGTGGTGCTTACAAGTGTTTATACTTCTGAATTTGGTACAAACATGTGTGGTGTTTCAGGTCCAGCTATTAGGTTGTATTAATACTATACTATAACCTTTTTTATGAATAATACGAATGCCTTTTAGGACTGCTATGAAAATCCAATCTGTTCACCCTCTGTAAATTCACTATGTATATATGCTCATCATGTAGATAATTTCCACTAAAAATATAATTTGATCATTTTGTTCCCTGTTCAATTTCAAAGACTGCCGAGACAATGAGACCATCAAGCACGCCACATACACAAGTGCGACAATCCATCTACCCCGTTAAGTATACCGTGAAGACCAACGTGCACACAGAATAACTGACACCATAGAAAATGACATACTGTAAAGGGGGATTGATACTATTCACTTGCTTTGAGCTCCCCTTTCTTGCAGCTACATCTTATTCCCACCCACACTGTGAATTTTATATTTCAGACGCTATGTGTCAGCTTAGAGTAAATACTTATAATGGTTCAGCTTATGAATCCTACCTTCTCACCCCTTTTATTATCTTTATTAGAAAGTCTTGGACAAGTTACTAGAAATGTTAAGTTATATTCTAACAATTGTTATAATCCAAGTATTTGGAGTAAGTTTTATTAATTAGTATGGTACAGTGTTAGGTAGGTAGGTACATAGAGCTGACTATACATCCTAAAAGCATCCCAGAAAAAAACTCTGCTGGCACCTCAACCCCCCTTAAAAGATCAGTATAACATTTATTAAAGTTGCTGCTCCCTTACACAAAGATGGTGTCGACATGTTCACCAAAGAAAACATTAAGGTTAGGTATTTTTTTTAAACTACTGTGCATATTTATTTCTTCTCCTTAAGTTGTCTCTTCTACGCCCTCCAGAGATGTGGTTGATGCCAGAGGAGCTCCCTGCGACGAACAGAGTCGCATGTAAGGGACCAGGGCCGGCCGAAGGCGTAACGCCGCCTGGGGCGAAGTTTAAAATGCCGCCCCCCCGGCGGGGCGAGGCGGCATTTTAAACTTCGCTGACGCCCCCCCCCCCCCGGTTACTTACCTGCGGCGAGTCTCCCTGCTCTGCCACCGTGCCGGCTTGTAATTCTGAGCGCCGGAAATTGACGCCACTTCCGGCGCTCAGCATTACAAGCCGGCACCAAGACCGAAGAGGGAGACTCGCCGCAGAGGAGAGAGAGAGAGGGGCGCCGAGCGGGTAAGAGAAAACCACTCGGCGCCCCTCTCTCTCTCTTCCGTTTCAAAAAAAAAAACCGCTCGGGGCGGCAAAGTGCCGCCCCTTCCAAAGTGCCGCCTGGGGCAATTGCCCCAGTCTGCCCTATTGTAGGGCCGGCCCTGTAAGGGACCTTTTAACTCCTGACGCCGAAATTTGGTCTGGTCTTGGTGTACTTATATCTGTATGTGTAATGAGAGCTCCAGTAAATAAAAATAATATTCAAATGCCAAATACCGTGAAATGATATAGAGTGTGACACAAAAATACTTCCAAAAAAACGATAATAACAAATAATAATAAAAAATATACTTCCCTATCCAATCTTACAGCTGCCACCCAACAACAACACTCTCCAAATGCTGAACAAGTATCAGAATACTTCCACTTGGGGGCACTCATATAAGATCCAAAAGAAAAAAATAAAATAATAATAGTGTAGACTGTTGCAATATTTCTCAATAATAATATAAATCATTCACTGCACTCTGGATTTCTTTGTGGATCCGGATGGACTAGAGACCGAGATAAGGACACAATAATGTAGTATATTCCAGTGATGTATAATAAGTCAAACAATGAATGCACTCACACCATTAGTAGCACACCCGAAATGTGTGCAAGAAGCGCCTTAGTAAGGGGACCAGCAGTTCCTCTCAAAGGTCTATCCTTTTCTTCCTTAAAGGGTCTGGTTGAGCTCGTACAAGAAAGAAATGAGGGAGAGTAATTCCCGGGGGTATATATGCCCACCAGAAGTGCCTGTGTACCCTTTATAAGGGATCAGCCTTCAATAAATAGCCAATATTATACCAATATATTTATTATGGGACTAGCCCTAAAAATCTTTTCTGTATATACAATATTAATAAGTGAGAAAAAATAAGAAAAAATGTATAACATTAAATGATATTAAAAGATATTTAAAAGGTCCATAAAAATTTCTCTACGTGTTTCGCCATATGTGGCTTCCTCAGGAGGTATCGTGCAATGAATGATTTATATTATTATTGTGAAATATTGCAACAGTCTACACTATTATTTTTTCTTTTGGATCTTATATGAGCACCCCCAAGTGGAAGTATTCTGATCTTGGTCTACTTAGACAAGGTAGGCTAGAGGCTTGTATGGGGAAAGGGACCTGATAGATTAGCTAGGAAATATTAACAAAAACAAACACGAAGATTCTTCGTGTTATGCTTTTTCGTCTTTGTGTACGTTTACCCACTGTCATATTAGTTTATTCGGTTTTGAACAACGGAAATGCAACATTTATATTCGTTTAATGTTCTCCAGAATACAAATGCACAAATCGAATATTCAACATTCACTAAAATCAAGATGTTCCTAATGTTTGCAAATGTGTTATATTTTGTAGAGTTTATAGAACGGTCCCGAGTTCGACTTTAAATATGCCACTAGACATTCCTATATAAAACAAAAGTACAAAATAAGTGACAAGAATGGACAAATGTACATTTTGTCCTGATTATCACCGACAATCAGCCAATGAAGGCTTTAGAATTTGGAGATACCTCAATGTGAATGTGTTGAAATGCTCATGTTCACTGATCAAATTTCAATTCTAGTAGTATAACAATGCTGACAAGGTCACTTGTGAGAGTCAGCTGTGGGTAAAACAAATATTTAACTATGACAAACATTTAAGTGACCATGACAGCAAATGTATTGGTGTGTACCAAAACAATGCTAGTTGTTATTCAAACACCAATCTGGGTAACCCAGTCTATGGACTATGGGAGTCGCAAGCCCTGGTCACAATTAAAGATCATTTCATTAAAATGTAATTTTATTTGTAAAAACTAATAATTGATATAAAAATTGTAAAGTTACTTAATAGTGTGAATAGCTTAAGATAAATGAATATATATATATATATGTATATATATATATATGTTTGTGTACAGGTGCATGCATCAGTAACTAGAAGAATTTAGTGATTTAAGATACAATATGAAACTATATCTAAATATCAACTAAATTCTACAGTTTTTCATTGGCTAATCCACTTATTAAGTAGTAATTGCTTGTGATGGTAGTAAAGAATAAGCCAATAGCAAGTTTTCCTAATTTGCTGCTAACAAAGCAGTACATTTACATGACAGTATATTTACATTAAATTAATGATGCAGATTTCTGTAGAGGATGGAGGGACACCACAGACCAAGTTGGGACTGTCTTTAAAGACAAGTCAAGACAAAATGAATGCATTCTGTTATACTCATAAGGAAGGGGAAGGGTTGGCCAAAATCATCCATATATGAATCCAAGTGTTTATATTCCTCTAAAGAATTGTGACTACAATGTCCTCCCTAAAAGAGTGTGTCTGCTTGGAAGTCTTCATGTCTATAACTTGTCTATAGAAAGTGTATAGTAATTGGCTATGCACCATCTGGCAGACTTGCACATGGTAGTAGTTACTAAAGGTTTCTACAATACTAATTAAGGGCCGAGTCTCATAAAACATGAGCCATCGACTTGGCACAGAAAAGTTCAGTCGAATACTTCTCCTGTTTACACACATGAATGATATCCTTACTTGCTTTCCACCATCCCAGGTCCACTAGTGTAATGAGAACTCCTGGTCAGTCCAAAATTCTTTAAAAAGAAGGAAGCAGCAGGAACCCAAAAGAACACTCTAGGCAGGGCCGGCCTTTGGGGTGTGCGACCGCACAGGGCGCTACACTCCAGGGGGCTCCGCCGCGGCGCCCCAACTTGCGGCACCCGGCACCCCTCCAGAGACGGACAGTAATGTCCGCCGCTGGAGGAGCAGGCTCGCAAGGGAGCGGTAACGGAGGTCTTTAACAGACCTCCGGTACCGCTCCCTTGTGATCCGCACGGCAACAGCAGCTGTGCGCCGGGGTCTGTTGTCAGATCCCGGCGCACAGCACTGAAGCCGCGCCCACCGCTGCCCCCTGACCCGGAAGAACACAGAGAAGACAGGAGAACTGAAGAAGAGGAAAAGAAGCTGAAAGAAGAAAGGAAAGGTAGGGAAGCATTAAGTGAGAGTGGATGTGTGTGGATGAGTATATATGTGTGGATTGGTATATATGTATATATGTGTGGTTTGGTATATATGTGGATTGGCATATATGTGTGGTTTGGTATATATGTGGATTGGTATATATGTGTGGATTGGTATATATGTGGATTGGTATATATGTGTGGTTTGGTATACGTGTGTGGATTGGTATACGTGTGTGGATTGGTGTATGTGTGTGGATGAGTATGTGTGTGGATTGGTATATAATGATGTTGTGGGATTGGTATATATGTAAGTGGTTTGGTATATAATGGTTGGTATATAGTGTGTGGGTTTGGTATATAATGTGGATTGGTATATATGTGTGGTTTGGTATTATAGTGGATTGGTATAATACGTGTGGATTGTATACGATGTTGGGATGGTATTATCCGTGTGTGGATTGGTATGCGTGTGTGGATTAGGTGTATATGATGTGTGGATTCGGTGTAATATGTGTGTGCGATTGGTATATATGTGTGTGGATTGGTATACGTGTGTGGATTCGTATGCGTGTGTGGATGAGTATACGTGTGTGGATTGGTATGCGTGTGTGGATGAGTATATGTGTGGATTGGTAAGGGTGTGAGAGTGATGGGTGTTATGCTGTACCATTTTCAATGTCTTTTTCATGATCTAATTATGCTCTAAAAGTACATCATAACTCCCATCACTCTATACTGTTCCATACAGTGGCAGAGCTGGGAGGCAGAGGCCTTGCACCCCCACCGCAGGACTCCTGAAAGGTAAGTGAACTTCAAAGAGGGATAGGGTAGATAGTTAGGAGGGGGTAGTTGCGGCGGGCTTAAGGGGCTCTGCGTTAATGTGGCCATATAGGACCAGTCAGTCCGGTCCTGACTGGGCCTATTTTAAGGTCCATCAGCTCCATCAGCCCCTAAGTCAATCCTGCCCTGCCATAGGCGCGGTCGCAGTTGCTGCTTGCTCCGGCAACAAGGTAAGTAGGGTGAGGGAGGGGGGTGCAGTGAGAAGGGGCAGAGGGGGGTTAGATAGTGAGAAAGGGGGAGAGGGGATAGATAGAGGCGGTACATATTGAGAAGTGGGGAAGGGGGTTACATAGTGAAAAGGGGGAACATAGTGAGAAGGGGCAGATAAGATGAAGAGAGGGGGTAGTGTGAATGCGTATGAGAATGAATGAATTCATGTGAGGATGAATTGCTTGAATGATTTGTGAGACTGCATTAATGAATGTGTTAATGATTTGTGTGAATGATTAAATGCAAAGATGGTACATGAAGGGTGGGCTTTAACAATAAATAAATATGGGCTGCTCAGGCTTAAATGCCCGGGCCTATTTTTTGTCCCAGTCCGGGCCTGGTTCTAGCGTCCCTTGTAAAACCTCTTTCTCTTATGTCCCTGGAATTGTAAGAGCCAAATTGCTCTTCAAAAGTCCCCCTTTTCCCAGGAGCAGTCTTACCATATTTGCTGGGGCTTTTTAGGTTTCGTGGTCGCTCCGTTGCAGGATGTAGAATTACTTCTTCTGCTGCAATGTACCGCTCTACTAAAGCAACCAACTTGTCAGCTGTCTGGGGGTCGCTCTGACTGACCCACAGGCGGAGAGTAACTGGTAAACCTCTCAAAAATCGGTCCATCACTAGTTGCTCCACTATGTAGCTTGATGAGTTGGCCTCTGGCTGTAACCACTTCCTGGCGAGAAGTATCAAGTCAAACATCTGTGACCGAACAGCTTTTCCTGGGCTGTACATCCAGGCGTGAAATCTCTGTGCGTGGATAGCGGCTGTAACTCCCAAACGTGCCAGGATCTCCAATTTTAGCTTGTTATAATCCCTTGCTTGGTCTGGTTCCAGATCGTAGTATGCCTTTTGGGGTTCTCCACTTAGAAACTGTGCTATTAAGCTTGCCCATTCAGCCACAGGCCAGCCTTCTCTCTCCGCTGTTCGCTCAAGTGCCATAAGGTAGGCCTCAACATCATCTGTAGGCACCATCTTTTGCAGATAGTTACTTGCTCTGATTACCTTGGGACCTTGCAGTCCTTTTGCGGTGTCCCTGGTAAGCCTCTCAGATAGGACCTGGATCTCTTGCTGCATGGCACGAGTGGCATTTTGCTGCTCCTCTCTGAGCATTTGATGAGCTTCTGCTTGAGCTAATGCGGCTTGCCTGATCATAGCCTCTGTGTTTTCTTTTTGGGCTACCACCCGTTGCTGTAGTGCAGCGATAATCTCCTGCTGTATAGTATTAGTTTCGGCTGCCCTTTTGTTAGTTTCTTGCTGCACTGTGGTGCACTGGATAAGTGCTTTAATGATGTCCTCCATTTTCTTCAGTCTCTTTTGCGCCTTACCGACTTGTTTGTGTGTTACCCGCAATCTCCACCATATGCTTTCTGTCACAATATATATAAATATTAGACCCTGCTGCCGAT